>RJWJ010001258.1:0-141477 GCA_004363605.1 Indri indri | reverse complement strand
AAAAAAAAAAAAAAAAAAAGAAATAATATCACAGGCTGTTAGTCCTGCATTGAAAATTCACCTATTCAAACAGAGACACTTTAGTATAGTGATTAAGCTCATGAGCTTTGGAGCCAGATAGACCTTGGTTTGATTCCTGGCTCTGCCATTTACTACCTATGTATTTGGATCAGACAGGATGAATTTAGGTACGAGTAACAGGAAGACCAACTAAGAGTGGCCTCAACAATAAGCCTAGAAGTAGGGCAATTCCAGCATTCTTAATTCAGTGGCTCATCAGGGATACCATGATTTTCATATATCCCCTCTCTCCTCCCCAGTTTATCAGCAATGTCTACTCACGTGAGCCACAAGGTTACAGATGTTCTAGGCATCATATGCAGAATCAACCTTTTTAAGCAAAAAAGAGGATGTTTCTTACCATGAATGTCTTTCTATTCCCAATGAATATCTTTGTCCCATTAGCCAGAATTAGTTTTATTTTCATGCCCAAACCAATTACTGGCAAGAGAAATGAAACCATTTACTGGCTAAAATTAATCGTGATTCACCTCCTTAGGATGGGAGAGGGTTCAGTCTCTCCAGAAAATTATGGCTACTCAGAGGAAGGTGAAAAAAAATGGGGTTATGTTAACAGAAAAGAAGTGGAATAAACCAACAAGATTTGCCACAGTACTTAATATCTCTTAGCCACATAGTGGGATCCCCATAATACATTTTTTTTCTCAAAGCAGTGCTGTGATTATTAAATAATATAAATCTTGTAAAGTACTCAATAAATGTCAGCTATTAATGTGATTGATATTATTTTGGCTTTTAATTCAGTAGCTGGTCCTTTCCATATTTCTTTTCTGTCCCCTGCAGCATGACATCAAGGCCTTATTTCATGGTCAAAGATGGGTACATCAATTCTGGGCATCACACGCAAATAATGTCTCAGATCTTTAGTTTTCGTGTCTGTAAAATGGAGATATTCATATTCACCTCAAAAGTTTGTTGTGAGGATTAAATGAAATTATTCCTGTAATAGCTCAATGAAGTTAGCTATTACTGTTGCTATTATTTGACATCAGTACCTTCTGGAAAGTGCATGACATAATGCTAAGCTCAAACCAAGTGCTCAACAAATGGTAGCTATTGTGAATAAGCATTTGTATGGTCAGTCTGTGTAAGAAAGGGCTGATAAATCTTCACAACAATGGGTTAAGCAAAATCTTCTTACATACAACATCAAAAGCACAAGTGACAAAAATAAAGATACCTAGGACTTCATCAAAATTAAAAACTTTTGTGCTTCAAATGATACCATCAAGAAAACAAAGAGACAACCCACAGAATGGGGGTAAATATTGGAAAATCATGTAGCTGATAAGGCATTTGTATCTGGAATATATAAAGGACTCTTGGAACTCAAAAATGAAAAAACAAACAGCCCAATTTAAAAGATAAGCAAAGGATCTGAATAGACATTTCTTCAAATAAGGTACACAAATGGCGAGAAGCACGTGAAAAGATGCCTAACATCATTAATCTTTAGGAAAATTCAAATGAAAACCAAAATGAGATACTACTTCACACTTGTTAGGAGGAAAGAATCAAAAAGATAATGAAGAGTATTGGCAAGGACATGGAGAAATTGGAACCCTCATAACACTGGTGGTGGGAATGGTGCATTTACTTTCTAAAACAGTTTGGCAGTTCCTAAAATGATTAAATATAGAGTTACAACGTGATCCAGTAATTCCACACCTAGGTATATATTCAATAGAAATGAAAATATATGTGCCCAGAAAAACTTGTACACATGTGTACTTTGCAGTATTATTAATAATACCCCAAAATTGGAAACAACTCAAATGCCCATCAACGGATGAATGGATAAACAAAATGTGGTGTATCCATACAGCAGAATATTATGTAGCCATAAAAAGAAATCAAGTACTGATACCTGCTATAACATGGATGAACTGTGAAAATATTATGCTAAGAGTAGGAAGCCAGACACAAAAGTCCACATATTGTATAAGTCCATTTTTATGAAATGTCCAGTATAGGCAAGCCCATAAAGATAGAAAGTAGATTAATGGTTTCGAGGGTCTGGAGGTAGGGGGAAATGGGGAGTGACTACTAATTGGTATGGGTTTTCTTTTGGAGGTGATAAAAATGTTCTAAAATGGATTCTGATGATGATTGCACAGCTCTGCAATCTAAAATTCAAGTAAAAACTGTTCAATTTTACACTTAAGTGGGTGAATTTTGTGGTGTGCGAATTATATTTCAATAAAGCTATTTTTTAAGAAAAGAATGGGTTGTGCCTTGTGAGAAATACAAAGATGAATATAACACAGTTTTCCCCTTATGGCTTTCACTATTTATTTGGAGGGCTAAGAAGTGTACAAAAACACCATTCCTGCCTCCATTTTATGTCCCCAACCTCGCTTTCCTTTCATTCCATTTTTAAATTACCCTATGTGCTTATATTTGATTTATTCTTACAAATCACTTCAAATCCTTTCTGGGACAAGATGGGATATTAAGTAAACAAATCGCTTCAAATAGTGATGATACAGTGTAGAAAGTGTTCAGTGCCATAAACAAGGCACTGCTGAAATGCTATGGGAGGAAATAAACAGCATTTCTTGAAGGGGAAAACAAGAGGGCCCCACCTCTTAGTGCCCCTGTTCTCCTAATAAGCCATGGGAGAAAGAAATCAGAAGACACATAAATGGATTACAGAGGGACCTGAACAGAGCTAGTCAGTAGCTGTGTGTTCAAATGTGATGAACTCTGAGAACGTGGGTTGTGGATTCCATTCTTAGGTGATTTGGGTTCTGCTGGACTGTACCCTGCACTGGCAGCTAATTCGACGGTAAGATGGGGAAAGTGATGCAAGCCTCTTAAGCTGGAGTATGCATGCAACTTGCACCTGACCAGCACTGCGCATGTGGAAACACAACTTGGACTGTTAAGCCTACAGGGAAGAGTCAGATGTGGTGAGTCTTTAGCACAGCAGCTTCAGGCTGAGCTCAGCTGTTGGTGCAGCAGGGCCTGGGCTCTCTGCTCACAAAACGTCAGGAGCATTATAATTAAATCTCTTCACCTCCCCCTGACCAGGGCTGACAGCTGTGAGAGCAGAGCTGCTAGGAGAGACACACATATTCTTGAATCAATTCAGATACAGGAAGGGGGTGGGAATCATCCCACCTCTGCAATTTCCAGAATAAAGAGCACTTCTATTCCTGGGAAACTCATGAGTCAGAGATTCTTATGGCATCTTGGATGATATAAGTACTTTCCTGCACTTTGGAAAAAACATGGAAGTTTCTCATAAAGTTATATATACATCTATCTTATGATCTAATAATTCAATTCCTTGGTGTTTAGCCAACGTAAATGACAATATGTATCCAGAGAAAAGACTTGTGTATGATTGTCCATAGCAGCTTTATTCATAGTAGCCAAAACTGAAAACAGCCCAGGTGTCCATCAATAGAAAATTGGATAAGCTGTGATTTAATCATACAGTGGACTACTACTTAGCAATTAAAAGGATTGTTTCCACATCTTTGCAATTGTGAATTGTGCTGCTATAAACATTCTAGTGCAGATGTCTTTTTTACAGAATGCCTTTTTTTCCTTTGGGTAGATGCCCAGGAATGGGACTGCTGGATCAAATGGTAGTTCTACTTGTAGCTCTTTGAGGTATCTCCGTATTGCTTTCCACAGATGTTGTACTAGTTTGCAGTCCCCCCATCGGTGTATGAGTGTTCCTATCTCTCCGCATCCACACTGGGGGATGGACAGCCTGTAGCTCTAACTCGGGTGGGGCAAAGGCAGTATATGTATCCTAAACATTTGTACCCCATAATATTCTGAAATAAAAAAATAACTAAAAAAATTAAAATTAAAATAAAAGAATTGAACTACTAATATACGCAAGATGGATGAATCTCAAAAATATGCTAAAAATATTATGTAAAGAAGCTTTACAAAAAAGAGTACATTTTGTATGATTTAATTTACATTTACATTTAAAAATCAGGAAAAATCTATGGCATAAAAAATCAGAACACTTATTACATGGGGGTTTGGGCACAGGGAATAACTGGGACAGGGGGACAGGAGGGGACCTTCTGGAGTGATTATCATGTTATATCACTTCATAGGGGTTTAGTTTGCACAGGTGTATGCATTTGTCAAACTCCATGGATGTACATCAAAAAGAAAAACTGAATGAGAATTAAAACAAAAAATACATGTCATGCTAAGGGAAGGGGAGATGTGGGACGTTATCATATTTCAATGTTTAAAAGTCGGTCCAAAACAACCAATTAAAAATGGGTAAAAATCTTAAGCAGACACTTTGCTAAAGAGGTTATATGGATGACAAATAAGCACATGAAAATATCTTCAGCATTACTTTCCATTAGGGAAATGCAAATTCAAGTCATGATGAGTTATCACTGCACAGTTCTTAGAATGGATAAAATAAAAAATACTGACAATAGCAAGTGCTGGTGAAGACTGCAAACAATGAGAACAATACACGAAAAAACCCTGCTGATGAAAGTTTATAGCAGCTCTATTTATAATGGCCCCAAACTGGAAACAACACAAATATCCTTCAATAAGTGATAAACAAACTGTGGTACATATGTACAATGAAATATTGCTCAGCAGTAGAAAAAAATGAACTACTGAGAAATGCAACAATTTGGATGAATCGCAAAGGTAGGCTAAAAGACAATTTTCAATGTCCTGGAATTAGCGGTGATTGTTGCAGCAGCAGAGGAAGTTTTCCTCCACTCTCTTAGGATCCCCGGTTGGGCCTGAAAATAAAACTAACAAACACAAATTAACAGGAAAAAAAATACACGTTTCTTTAATGAATTTTATATGACATAAGAGCCTTCATAAGGAAGTGAAGACCCAAAGAAACAGGGAAATCTGTGTATTTTATGCTAAGTCTGATGAAGTGGATAGTTGTGGAGAAACATGATTAGACAGAAAGGGGTATGATCTAACGGTAATAAACTGGGCAGAACTTCAGCAAGACCTGTTCAGATTCTTTTCTGTGTCTCCATGTCTTCAGAGATACCAGCATTACTTTCCTGTGGGTACAGAATGGGTACCTGTCACATGAAGGTCGTCAGGGGAGAACAGAGGGAAGAAGTCAGAGAGTGACCTTCCTAGGTTTTATGGAGCACTTCCGGGAAGAAGGGGCAAGGAGTATTCTAGCTTCTGTGACCCTCTTCAGGAGAGAGGGGGCCGGGAGAAGGGCAGAAGACCTTTCTGCTTCTGTTGTTTGGTTTCCTTCAGCTCACAAAACTCAGTATGCCAAGGTGTCACATTTAGAGTACTGTGTTCTAAGCCCCAACACTGTACTTTGTGAATGTACTAAAAACCACTGAGTTATATTAATACACTTTTAAGAAGATGAATCTTATGGTATGTGAACTATACTTCAACAAGAAAATGGGGGAAAACTCTGCTGTTTTACATCTCCATGTCCCCTTTATGTTGTTATCGTCACAAATTATATCTTTACATATTGTGTACCCATTAATATAGATTTAGAATTATTATATTTACTTGTCTTTTAAATCATACAGGAAAAAACATAGAAGTTACAAACCCCCCAAAAGCACAATACTACTGACTTTCATGTTTATCTATGTAGTTACTTTTACCTTTGAATAAATCCCATTGGTCATAATGTATAATTCTTTTTATATATTGCTGAATTCTATTTTTTAGTATTTTTAAAGGAATTTTACATCTGTATTTATGAGGGATATTGGTCTATGATCTTTTTTCTTCTTTGTTTCTCTCTCTCTCTCTCTCATAATCTTTGTCTTCTTTTGATATCAGAGTAATTCTAGTTTCATAAAATCAATTGGAAAGTACTCCCTTTTTTGGAAGATACTGTATAGAAATGTGTTAATTTTGCCGGGCGCGGTGGCTCACGCCTGTAATCCTAGCACTCTGGGAGGCCAAGGCAGGCAGATCGTCCTGAGCTCAGGAGTTCGAAACCAGCCTGAGCAAGAGCGAGACCCCGTCTCTACCAAAAATAGAAAGAAATTAATTGGACAGCTAAAAATATATAGAGAAAAAATTAGCCGGGCATGGTGACGCATGCCTGTAGTCCCAGCTACTTGGGAGGCTGAGACAGTAGGATTGCTAGAGCCCAGGAGTTTGAGGTTGCTGTGAGCTAAGCTGACGCCACGGCACTCGCCCCAGGCAAGAGAGTGAGACTGTGTCTCAAAAAAAAAAAAAAGAAATGTGTTAATTTTTCTTTAAATATTTGGTAGAATTCTCTAGTAAAACCATCTGGGTTTAGATATTTCTTTTGGGAGTTTTAAAATTAATAATTCATAGAGCTCAGGAGTTCAAGACCAGCCTGAGCAAGAGCGAAACCCCATCTCTCCTAAAAATAGAAAAATTAGCCGGGCGTCGTGGCACACACTTGTAGTTCCAGTGACTAGGAAGCCTGAGGCAGGAGGATTGCTTGAGCCCAGGAGTTTGAGGTTTCTGTGAGCTAGGCTGATGCCACAGCACTCGCCCGGGGCAACAGAGTGAGATTCTGTCTCAAAAAAAAAAGAAAATTAAGAATTCAATTTCATTACTAGTTATAGGGCTATTCAAATGATATGTTCTATATTAGGTGAATTGTGGTACTTTATGTTTTTTCAAGACAGTGGTCCATTTAGTCTAAGTGGCCAAATTTATGTGTGTAGAATTTCCCATAGTATTCCTTTATTATTCTTTTTATGTCTGCAGGGTATGTAGTGATATCCTCTATTTCATTCCTCATACTGATAATTTGTGTGTTTTCTCTTTTTTATCAGTCTTGCTAGGTATTTGTCTATTTTATTGATCTTTTCAAAGTACTAGCTATTTATTTCAATGATTTTTTCTTTTTTTTCCAACTTCATTGATTTCTCTCTCCTCTTATCTTTATTATTTCCTTCCTTCTGCTTGCTTTGGGTTTATTTTGTTCTTATATTCTCGATGTAATAGCTTAGATTATTGATTTGAGACCTTTCCTCTTTTCTAATCTATGCATTTGGTGCTATAAATTTCCCTCCCAGCACTGCTTTAGCTATGTCCCACAAATTTTGATATGTCGTGTTTTCATTTTCATTTATTCCAGTGTACTTTTAAGTTTCTCTTTGTCCCATGGATTATTTACAATTGTGTTGTTTGGTTTCTAAGTGTCTGCTAGTTTTACTGTTATCTTTCTGTTATTAATTTCTGGTTTGATTCCTTTGTAGTCAGACTCTGTATGATTTTCACTCTTTTAAATATGTTGGAGTTTGTTTTATGGCCCAGGATATGGTCTATCTTGGCATATGTTCTGTGGGTACATGAAACAAATGTGCATTCTGCTACTGCTGGGTGAAATGTTCTATAAATATTGATTAGTTCTTGTTAATTGACGGTGTTTTTGAGTTCTATATGCAGACTTATTTTCTATCTAGTTGTTCTGTCAATTGTTGAGAGAGGGTTGTTGAAGTCTCCATTTATATTTGTGGATTTGTCTATTTTTTGCTTTAGTTCTATCAGTTTTTGCTTTATGTATTTTGCAGCTCTGTTGGTTAGTGCATACACATTTAGCATTACTATGTTTTCTTGGTGGAGCGATCCTTTTATTACTATGTAATGTCCCTTTCTCTCTGATAATTTTCTTTGCACTGAAATTTATATTATCTGATGTTATCCTTTCATTAATGATTTAGTAGGTCTGAGGTTGACCCTATACATCTGTGTTTTGAACAAAAACACCAGCTGACTTTAATGGAAAGCTAGGATTGGGAAGAGAGTAGATGTCAGTAACATAAAGAAATAAAGGATGCTATAGCAGGATGGCATGAACTTTTAGGATATTAACAACATAGTACAATATAGTTGGGGATAACTCAAAGCTGGTACATGAGATTATCCTCTTTAATGAGTGAAAATGAGCATGGTGTAATTTCTGGGGACAGAGTCTTGTCTGCCTAATAGAAGATCTTTATATAGGAGCAGGGAGAGATGGGGTTGGGGGTTAGGGTGGGGCCAGATATAGAAGATCTGGAAAACCAGAGAGTAGTATTTATCCTTGTTGTGGTAGACTGATGGGTCAGCCACCTTTTGAATGGACCATATGAAAGAAAAGCCAAGCTGCAGCCATATTGGGTTTCCTCCCTCACTCCTCTAACAAGCCGGTTGGCAACTACAACTCCCCAGGCATGGAGGGTGGAATATGGCACAACGGAGAGCCATCTCCTTGTGAGGGACCATACCTAAAGAAGTGTTAGGGATAGTAGTTGGAAACAAAACTAGTTTATAACAACCTAAGAGCTCCAGGATTAAGGGACCAGATAAGAAAGATACCCTTTTTAGAGGAAAAGAGTAGTGCTACAAACATATAAGAAATAATTAGATGAGGTCTTTTGGGGAGCTATCAATGACTGATTTCATATCTTGTGTTTCCCCAAATGCTTAATACACAGCCTCATGCACTGATGATGTTCATCACATTTGAGCAGAAAGGAACAATTTGTTTTTATTTAGCTTACTGGCTCATACGATCTTAAAGCCCCTAGCATAGGATTGATTGAGTAAAACAAGATCATCATGAAATTGGTTATAAAGCATCTACTATGTGCAAAGTGCTGTTATTGAACTATTGGAAAAAAAAAAAACTTTTGTCAGTGGTGATGCAAGACCTTAAGCAAAACAGCTCCTAGATATTTAATACTCTCCACCTCTAGGGTAGGCTATAGACCTTCAGCTTCCTTGAAATATTAATAGTGTCTATAACTCCAACTTTTAAGGGCAGATACAATCAAGAGAGGCAATATTGCATAATGATTAAGAGCATGGACTCCCAAGTTACGCTGCCTGTGTTTAAATCTTTGCTGTGTCTGTTACTTAGAATTTCATTGTGGGAAAGTTACTTACTTTCTCTGTGCCTCATTTTACTCAATTATAAAATGTAATAATAATAACACCTACCACCCAGGTTGTTGTGAGTAATTAACAAATTAACATGTAAAATATTTCATTAGTTTCTGGTACATTGTAAGCTTTTGGCAAATGTTAACTACCATTATTATTATTATTACCTAGCCTCTCTTAAACATCTACTTTTATTGAGATTTGTCCAGTTAATTGCATATAGATCCTAAGCAATAGTCTTGTGGATTACAAATCTATTGTTCTTATAGCTTTATGATAACTAGTATTGTTTCTCTTGCTAAGCTGAGAAAAATGCAGAGAGATTGCCACTTGCAGGCTTTGGAGTCAGGTTGCTTGGGTTCTAAACTAAGTTCTGCTTTATACTAACAGTGTGAGTCAGAACAAGTTATTTCAGCTCACTGAGCCTTGTTTTTCTCACCTGTAACTCAGAGATAATATTATATACTTCATAGAGACATTGTGAAGCTTAAATGAGATAATGAGTGTAAAGTATTTGGCACAGTGCCTGGCACAGAGTAAGCTATCAATGATATCTAAGCGACATAAACAGGAATTCAGGGGAGGGAGAGAAGTGGGGGACTCAAAGCCCCACCTCCTGCTCAGAGTAGGAGCTCTGGTGTGGATCAAGAATAAAGTGGAGTTTTGGAGTCCATAGAGCCACACAATTAGACCACCCTGCTAGGGTGGAGTATAGGAAATATAAATAGAACTGGCCTAAGGCAAACAAACCCTCACTTTCTTTTGGCTCTCTTGTATCCCTTCTTTTCTGCATAGTTTGCTCTTTTTATTCTTTCTGATCCCAGAGAGCTGGTACAGTAAGACACCACTCCCCAGCTCTTGGAAATTTGAGCAGGACCAGGTTGCAGCTCAGAGGAAAGGAGACAGAAAGTGAGTGGCTTAGCTAATCTAGATCTTATAGAAAGGGGGGAGGGAGAAAGAGGGGGAAAGGAAGTGAAAAAGAAAGGGAGAGTTTTTGAGAGAGAGAGAGCTTAAGAGAGAATGAGAGAGAGAGAAAGAGAGAGAGAGAGCACATGAGCACAAGTGAGTACACACTTTTTCTACGTTCTCACTTCCTCCTTTCAGACCAAAGGTCTAAGATCCAGTGAACTAAGATGATATGAGCCATAGAAGGAAGGATCAAAAAGCATCCTCAGCATCTGCTGAGCTTGTCCTCTTGTGTGGACCCAAGCTAGATGGGAAAAATGAATACTTGGCAGAATACATATTGCAATCTAGGACTGAATACAGAGTGTTCCTTCAGTGCTATTTATCTTCTGGATGCTGTAGAGGTTTATTTCTTTTTTTATTTTAAATGGCCACAAATTGATTATCACTCCTCCCATCTAGAAATGTGGTCTATATTCCCTCACCTTGTATCAAGGTGGGATTATGACTGCTTCAATGAATATAATATGGCAGAAGTGACACTATATGCCTTCTGAGGTAAGGTTATAAAAAGCCATGCAGATTTCACCTGGTTCTTTCAGGATAATCCATCTCAGGGAAGCCAGTTGCTGTGTAAGAAGTTTAATTACCCTGAGACTACCATTCCAGCTGAATCTAGTCTTATAGCCACCCCCACCAACGCATCAGTCATGGGAGTGAAGCCATCTTGGATCTTCCAGACTATCACAACCATCACCTAGGTAGCCCGGAGAGATCTCAGCTGAGACCACATGGAGCAAAAGAAATACCTAGCCAAACTCTGCCTGAATTCCTGAATCGCGGAATCTATGAGCATAATAAAATTGTTGTTGTGCCACTAAGGTTGGGGTGGTTTATTATGCAGCAATTGTAACTGGAACAGGTACTTAGAGCCTGCAGATGATTAGCTGAGGTTTCAGAGTGTGATATAGTGATATAATAAGACATATGTATTTGGTCTCTGCCCCTGGTTACTGGGCACACAATTCCTAAAACCCTTAGAATCTCCAAAGTGATGTGTCTTTTTGTATGCTAATGAGGTCACTATTGGTGAGCTCCTAGATAGCCACACAGGATAGGGGGCTGGGTGCCAGGGAAACCAACCACATGATGAGAGGGTTGGAACTTTCTGCCCTACCCCCTTATCTCCCAGAAAGGGAGAGAAGCTGAAGGTTGAGTTGATCACCAATGGCTGATGATGTAATCAATCATGTCTGCATAAAGAAGCCTTCACAAAACCCAAAAAGCCTGGCTCAGAGAGCTTCCCAGTTGGCAAATACATCTACCAGGAGGGTGGCATACCCCAGATCCACAGAGATAGAAGCTCTTGTGCTCAGGACCCTTGCAGGCTTTGCCCTATGTATCTCTTCATCTGGCTGTTTAGATGTATCCTTTATTATGCCCTTTTACTAATATAATAAACCAGTAAACATAAGTAAATATTTCCCTAAGTTCTGTGAGTTGCTCTAGCAAATTAAATAAACTCAAGCAGAGGGTCATGGGAACCCCTGACTTACAGTGAGTCGGTCGGAAGTATAGGTTACAACCTACTCCTTGAGACTGGCATCCGAAATTGGGGCAGTCTTGTAAGACTGAACCCCCAATGTGTGGGATATGATGCTATCTCCTGGTTGATGGTGTCAGAATTGAGTTAAAGTACAGGACACCTAGTTGGTGTCTGCTGTAGAACTGGTTGTTGGTGGAAAGAAATTTCCGCACACATTTTGGGAACTAGAGGTGAAGTGTTCCGTATTGAGAGAGTAGTAAAAACACTTTGGGTTTTTTTCCCCCATCTTTTCAGAGAGGGACACAAGATACTCCACCCAAATCTCCCTCTTCTTGTGAAACATGACCCTGGCTTTACAGTGATCCTTCTCTTCTCTATTTCGACTCACTTTCGAAAATAAAGCATGGCCAAACACTAAGTGGGGATAGGGCCAACTCGACCTGATCCCAGAGATGGAGGAACAGAAAGAGTAAAATAAACACTGAGGGTAAAATTAATGCTTCTTAAGTGATCTTTTGAGGAGGAAGTGCCAGGTGAACTGGGATCAGTTTCTGAAGCTGTCCTTATCTTGAGAAATTACCTCTGTCTACTCCAGCTCCAAGGGGACAGCCATGGATGCTGGCTCCTTCCCACATCAGCACAGCTTCTCTCTTCTGTTGCTTCGTGTGGGCTCACTCTGAAAAATTGGAAATAGTGACAGCTATGACCAGCCTATCTCAGAATCCTTGGAAGCTGCCAGTGGGGTTGGGGCAAATTAAAAGGAGGAATCGAAAATGGCCAAGGAAGCCAATGTGTTACCAACTGGTTTTCAATCATAAACCTTGCTAATCTGAAGGACATTGAGCTATTTACAAGGAAACATGCAAGGTCAGGTGTCTACTGTCAATTAGAATCCTACAACTCTGGGGCGTAAAGACCCTCAGAGGTCTTCTGGTCAAATCTCTCATTTTACTCATGAGAAAACTGAAACTCAAAAAGGGAACGGACTTAGATAAGTTTATTAAACCACTAAGTGGCAGAAGCAGGGAGAACAACCTGGTTTTCCAAGTCCTAATCCAGAGTTATTCTCACTATACTCCATATTGGTGTCTCACAAACTTCTTGGGGATTGCACACAAACCACTTGGGGATCTTTTACAATAGGCCACCAAGGACAGCAAAATTGGCTTAGCCATGCCCTCACATTTCCTCCTATCTTGTGTGTGTGTTTATTTCATCATCTTTCCTTAAGATATGCCATGGGGGCCTGAGATTCTGCATTTGTAGCAAGCTCTCAGGTGGCCAATGTTGCCGGTTCTTGGCCCACACCTTGAGTAACAAGACTATTGGACATAATTAAAGAGAGATGCCAACAAAACCTCTTTCACTTGAAGTGTAGGCATTACAGCCAGTATTCTGTTATTTATGCCTTTTACCCCATGAGTAGACTAATTTCATTTGTCATCTCCATATAATCCCCCTTCCATTCGCCATTTTTGCCACTTGCCTTGGTATTAATACCAGAGGATGATGAAATAAACAAGCACAAGAGAAAAGACAAGAAGAAATGTGATGGTATGGCTAAGTCAATTTTGCTTCTCCTCGGTGGCCTTTTGCAAAAGGTTTGTTGAAGGTGGAGGGAGAAAATGGTTTCAAAACAAGTTTGGGGGTTATTTCTGGATTTCCTGTCCCTTGTATTCATGGCAAATCCAGAGTGTGCAGCATGAATATATGATAGCGTGCCCAGTTTTCTTGTGTGGTTTGTGGAAATTGGTCACATTGCTTTACAGCCACACCACATGTATTTAAAGGCTATAGCTATGCAATGGGGTTTCATTCCAAATGATTCAGAAAATTGCTTCAATCCTTTACTTTGTCAACAGAGTTCTGGCTGGTACTTAAAGAAGAAGTGGATGAAGAACAGGAAACATGCCTTCTGTTTAAGCTAGCCAGGACCTTCAAATTAAGCAAGATTATTTTTCTTCCCAATTTTAGACGATATAAGCTCACATTGAAGCTGGTTCTCTGCCTTCCCAGCTCTGTGATCCTTGTCACCTTAGATAGTTCACTTCCCTCCAGGGGCCTCAGTTCCCTCATTTATAAAATGAACTACTTCCAAAGTTCTTGTATTCCAATTACCATCTCCAGCCCTGGAACGTGGTCATTGATGAGTAAGACAAATGACTAAAGCCATGAAAACACTTGCTTCGACTGAGTTCGCCAGGTTCTTTTACTTCCTAACGTAGAAAAGAGGTACACGTATTAGAAAGATTTTCAGCCACAATGGTTGAAACAATAATGCCTTTTCTGGTTATCCCCTAGTTACCCAGAAAAATAAATCAACCAGAACTTTTCTCTCAGCCACAAAGAGTTCTGGTAACCTGAGTTTTCCCTCTTATAAGCTTTTCTGCCTGTGTCCTTTGTGCTTGTTGGTGACAAGAAGCAGGACCAGGATTAGGAGTGAGAACAGCTAAAATCTGGTCTCAGTGGGCTGCAGGGTGGCTGACAATCATGTTTTCTTATTAGGTGTGATGATTGACCTTGGGCATTTATAAAATTTATGGAATATCAGTGATGCCAGGAAATGCTTGGCAGCAGTTATTTAGAAAAGATGCGGATTCAAATTCCTTCATCACCATTTTAGAAAGATAGCAGAGAAAAGGGAACTGTCAGGCTGAGTTGAACTCCCTTACCTTGTAATTCAGGAGTTTCCTTGGTGAACCAGTATGCAGAGCAGGCACTTAAAGAACTGACTTCAATGCTTCTTGCCTAAGAAGAAATTGAAAAGCAAAATTACATAATAAAATATGAATTAATCCCCCACCCTGAAAAGAAAGAAAGAGAGGGAGAAGGGGAAAGAAACCCGGAGAGGCTGTCTGCTCTATCTTTCACATCTAAGGAAGTAGAAGCCTCAGCCAGCTCAGGCAGAATTGGCCAGGTGATGTTTTTTAAAGTCAGTATAAGGAAATTTCACACTGCAGCCTGTCAATACTGCCAATTCTACTCACGAATTTTCTATTCCATTTGAAACTTCTCTTTTCTGCAGTTATAAAAAGAGGAGTGCTTCTTCTTGATAAACCTCCTCTTCCACAGCAGGGGAGAAAGGAACCAGGGCTGAAAATAGGACTGTTTAAGTGCGGCAGAGCAAGCCCAGAAACCTGAGTTTTAAGCCAAGGTCGTCTTCTAACCAGCAGTGTGCCCTTAGGCAAATCATCCTTCTATGGCATTTTTTTTTTCATCTGGAAAATTAGAGGAGGTCAGACTATAAAATCTCTAAGTTTTTTTCTACTATGACAAATATTTGGTTCTTAAAAGTGGTGTCATGGACGTTGGAAACTAAGAAAGGAAGAGGGGGTGAGGGGGTGAGGAATAAGAAAATGACCTATCAGGTACAATGCACACTGTTCTGGTGACGGAAACACTAAAAGCTCTAACTTCAGCGTTATACGACTCATCCATGTAACAAAAAACACTCGTACCCCCTGAATCTATTGAAACTAATTTTTTAATGTGCTGAAGCACCTTGGAATTTGATTTTCAGGCAACTAATGCTGCCATCTTGTGGCCAAAACAAGTTTTTCTTTTTGTACTAAAGTCTCTCCTTCAGATAAGGCACCAATGATTCGCATTCCCTCAGTACATTTTTTTTTCTTTCTATCTATTTATCTACCTACCTATCATATTTTTAATTTTTTATTGAAGTACGACATACATATTAAAAAGTGCACCATTCATAAGGGTGATAAATTTTTACAAACTAAGTATGCCTAGCACCCAGATCATGAATCAGAACATTACCAAATCCTGGAAGCCCCCCTTGTGCCCCCTATTCGGTCACTACTCCCCGCCCGCCGATACACACTGAATTTCACAAATGTAATGTTGAGCAAAAGGAGCCAGTTACTGAAGTTACTACCTGCCTCCCCGCCAAGGTTGCCACTATCGGGATTACTAATAGCATAGATGCTTTGCTTGTTTTCGTGTTTTATAGAAACCGAATTATTCACTATGTATTCTTTTGCATCTGGTTCCTTTTGATCAACCTTATACTTGTAAAATTCATCCACATTTGTGCATGTAGTTGTGGATAATTCTCATTGCTGTAAAGTATTCCTCAAGAGCCTCTAAAAAAATGATTCTGCAATTAAATTAAATTTTACTTTTACAGTATAAAAATAATGTTATGTATGCGGTAGAAAAGTAAAAAAAAAAAAAAAGTTACTCAGAACTCTCCCCCTAAAAGCAACCATCATTAATATTTCGGTCTATTTCATTTCAGTATTGTTTCTACACATTTTTTCCACATCGTTAAGATAGTTGTATATAGAATTGTGTATGTAAGTTTTGTTACTGTAATACTATAATGTAAATGTGTCACTGTATTATTAAAAAGCCTTCATGGATGTCATTTTTCTTTTCTATTTTATTTTATTTTTGTATGTCGTTTTTAATAAATAACATTCTCTTACATTTGGGGGCTCAAAATATTTTTTTCCTTTTTTCGTTTTTATTTTTTTTCCTTCTGTTTTTCTTTCTTTCTTTCTTTCTTTCTTTCTTTCTCTTTCTTTCTTTCTTTCTTTCTTTCTTTCTTTCTTTCTTTCTTTCTTTCTTTCTTTCTTTCTTTTTCTTTTTTTTTTACTATTAACAAACCCAGTGAGCATCCTTAACCAAAAATGTTTTCTGTTCTTTGAGTTGTTTCCTTTTAATAAAATTTCAGAAGTAGTATTTTTGGGTCAAAGCCTTTAGACACAGAAGACAGTTTGGGTTTGTGCCTAGAATGCAGTGAGTGGTAAGAGAGTGGGGGCAGGAGCTGGCACACACGGAACACTTAGTATATTTACCTACATTGCGCAAGGTGCTTTGCCATCATTTTCTCATCGAATTCTCACAAAAACCCTAGGAGGTATATATAATCTGCATTTTGGAGGGAGAAAAAAATCAAGAAAAAAACCAAGAAAGGTTAAGTAACCTGTCCATTGGCACACAAGTAAAATGGCAGAACCAAGATGTGGACCCATGTCTGTCCAGCTACAAAGCTTGTAATCTTGCAACTGTAGCACACTGCCCCCCAGAGGGCAGTTTGAATGATACAACTGAAATATACCTTCTTCTCCAATTATCTTCTCCACAGTTCCTCTTAAACTGTACATGTTATTTGGACAGGGACAAATTGCACTTTTCTCAGCCTTTACATCGAAGCAAGAGTATCAGAGTGGCTTTGGTCTTCTAGCAAGGCCTGAGGAACAGAGGTTAGACCCCAAGAGAGTGTGGGCAATGTTTGCCTGAGGAGAGGAAGAAACTCTGTGTGTCACCTATGTTCATACTTCTTAAATTTCCTCTCCAATGATATGGGAGTTTCCTTTTTTCTCTTGTTTCCCTTCTATTAATGTATCTGCGTGCTTTCTGCTCCCTACCCAACCCCTCTGACTTTTCTCCAACTTGAATGTTGTCATTCAAGCCAGCTGTTGCACTACCGAAGTTCTTCTCTGTCTCTCCTTGCTGCAAAAGCTAAAGCCTCACTGTTGGGTTTTTAGATGTCTTCCTACTTCATTCCTAGCTCCTGTCTACTTCCCCTATTCCTTCCTCCTCCTCACCTCCTGCCAAGTACATCTTCTTTATTTCTCCCCATCTCTTCTTATTATCTGCTACTACTATTACTACTACCCCCATATACCTACAGAATTTTAGTTGATCTCCCAGGCTATTTGCAGCCACTTTGAGAAGGAGAGAGTGGCATCCTGAGAGAATGGGTTAGGAGAGGAGAAAAGGCCTGTATTTGGGGCAGTCCAGCTCAGTTCAACCCAGTTGCTGCATGTTAGATAAATGTCAGGCAGTTGAAGAGCAGCTGAGGCATGAGGGGAATGCCAATGTGCTATACTCCCCTCTCCTCCAACCAGACATCAAACTAAAACTCTCCCTGCAACACTCTCACCTTGATGCTAAAGTCTACGTACGAACCTCGGAAGACTAGTGGGCATGAGAATCCTATTAGTTTCAAAAATGATGCAGGAACAATTGGAGATCCGCACTTAGAAATAAACAAGCAATACACCTCAATCCTTATCTCATACCATATAAAAAATTAACTCCAAATGGATCATAGACCTAAATGTGGGTGTTAAAACTATAAAAATCTTATAGGAAAATATAGGAATAAATCTTTACTACCTTGAGTTAGGCAAAGGTTTCTTAGATTTGATAAGAAACAAAAGAAAAAGTTGAAAAATTGGACTTCATCAAAATTTGTTTGGTATGGCAACAACTTAGATAACCTAGATAAAATGGACAAATTGCTAGAAACATGCAAATTACCAAGACAGACTTGGGAAGAAATAAAAAATCTGAACAGACTTATAACAATTTAAAAGGTTGAATCAGTAATAAAAATCCTCCTCCAAACACAGAAAACTCTAAGACCAGATGGTTTAACAGTGAAATCTACCAAACATTTAAAGAAGAATTAAACCAGTCCTTCTCAAACTCTTCCAAAAACAAAAGAGGAGAGAACACTTCCTAACTCATTCTATGAGCTCAGTTTTACTGTGATACCAAAGCGACACCAAGGCATCACAAGAAAAAAACTCCATACAAATATCCCATGTGAACATAGATGTAAACATTCTCAACAAAATACTAGCAAATTGAAGTCAATGGCATATTAAAAAAAACCATATGAGCAAGTGGTATTTTTCCCAGGAATGCGAAGTGGTTTATCATAAGAAAATGAGTCAATGTAATATATCACATTAGCAGAAGGGAGGAATAAAAACACATGATAATTTCAATTAAGGCAGAAAAAGCACTTGACAAAATCCAACCATTTGTTCTTGATAAAAACTTTCAATAAACTAAGAGTAGAAGGGAACTTCCTCAGTATGATAAAGGACAGTCATGAAAAACCCACAGTTAACATCGTACTCAGAGATGAAAGACTGAAAATAGCCCCTTAAAATCAAGAACGAGATGAGGATGCCTGCTTTCACCACAGCTATTCAACATTGTACTAAAAGCCATATAGTCTGATCAATTCAGCAAGAAAAAAATAAAAGGCATCCAAATTGGAAAGCAAACAGTAAAACTATCTCTATTTGTACATGACATGATCTTGTATACAGAAAATCCAAAACAATCCACAAAAATACCTACCAGACCTATAAAAAATTCAGCAAGTTACAGGGTAAAAGATCTACAAACACGAAATCTGTTGTTTTCAGACACCAGCAGCAAAAAATCTGAAAAGGAAGTTAGGAAAACAATTTCACTTATAATAGCATCCAAAAAATTAGGAATAAATTTAACCAGGGAGGTAGAAGACTTGTACACTGAGGACTCTAAAACATTGCTGGAATAAATTAAAGCAGACCTAATCAAATGGAAAGATATCCTGTTTTCAAGGATTGGAAGACTTAATATTGGTAAGATGGCAGTACTACTCAAAGCAATCTGCAGATTCAATGCAATCCCTATCAAAATTCCAATGGCCTTTTTTATAGGAATGGAAAAGCGAATTCTAAAATTAATATGGAATTGCAAGGAGCCCCAACTAGCCCCAAAGCAATCTTGAAAAAGTAGGACAAAATTGGAAGACTCACACTTCCCTATTTATTCAGCCATCTAAAGGAATAAAGTACTGATATTTGATACGATGTGGAAGAACCTTAAAAACATTATAGTAAGTGAAAGAAACTAGACATAAAAGTTCACATATTATATGATTCCATTTATTTGAAATATTCAGAATAAGTAATCCATAGAGACAGAACATAGAATGGTGGATGCCAGGGAGGAATGGGGAGCAACTGCTTACTGGGGACAGGTTTCCTTTGGGGATGATAAAAGTATTTTGGAACTAGATAGAGGTCATAGTGGCACAACACTTTCAATGCACTAAATGCCACTGAATTGTTCACTTTTGAGTGGTTAATTTTATGTTATTTGACTTTTACCTCAATAAGAAAAAAATTAAAAATTTTGTGACTCAAAGAATAGCATCAAGAAAGTTCCGATCTGAAGAGAAACCAGAGTATATACACTGTTAAAAACAGGCAAAGGATTTAAAAGAAGATATACAAATGGCCAATAAGAGCATGAAAAGAGGTTCAACATCACTAGTCATTAGGGAAATGTAAATCGAAGCCACAATGAGATACCGCTTCATACCACTAGGATGGCTATAATCAAACAAACAAGCAAAAGCAGAAAATAACAACTATTGGCAAGGAGGTGGAGAAATTTAAATCCTCAAATATTGTTGGTAGAAATTTAAGGTGGTTCAGTCTCTTTTGAAAATAGTTTGGCAGTTCCTTAAAAACTTATACATACAGTTACCATATGACCCAGAAATTCTACTCCTACATATACACCCAAGAGAAATGAAAACATGTATTCAGGAAAAAGTGTTCCTGGCAGCATTATTTATAATAGCCCAAAAGTGGAAACAACCCAAATGTTTACCAACTGATGACAAACAAAAGGTGATATATCTATAAATGGAACATTATTCACTTTTTAACAGCCAGTTAAATTTTGTAAAATCTTTTCTGATTCTTCCCCACTCTGACTCCAGAAATCATTGACCACTCCCTCCTTTATTTTCCCACAGTACTCCATACATGTGTCAATAATGTTTTGCTGTACTTATGGGACGTGAAACCATCTACCACCACACAGATTTCTGCTTGCATTAGTGTGATTTTACTAGTCTACTGTCTTCATCAGCATAACTCTACTATTCCAGGAAACTTTTGCCTAGAAAATTGAAAGTTGCAAATAAACCTTACTGTCAATTCCAGTAACTTACTGAAAGAACCATCAATTCATCAGAAAGCATCAACCAATAGTTAGACCCAAAGGCTCTTTGAACCACTCTCCTCAAAATCCTCACCTTTTGGGTCCAACAATTTTAAACCATTGTGTAGTGATCCTTAGCCCCTTCCCATTGAAGTACATGCCTTAAAACAGACTTTAAAATCTCATAAATACCCCAAATTCACCCTCACCACTTGTAGATACTAGTAAGTCTCTGTTAAGGTAGTGCTATTCCTCACTGCAGAGAGAATAAACTCAGCTTTGACTCACCAACAGGTTGTTTTGGTGATATTTTGGAGGAATCAGAATTCAATATTTATTTACATATTGATATATCTCTCTACTAGATTTTGAGTTCCTTGAGAGCGCAGACTATGTTTGCTTCATTTTTTAATTCTCCATGTCTAGCATACTGCCTAGAATATGAGAAGGATTTTAAGCAAGAATTTTATTGAGTGAAGAGTGAGAGAACCCGGAGGGTGCTAAAACACTTAGGAAGCTATTGAAATAAAACAGCCTAAAAAAGATAAAGGCTTAAATGAAGGCAGTCCAAATAGAGAATAGGGTGAAAGAGATTTAGAAGGTAGAATTCATGAGACCGCATAAAATTTATTCGGTGGATACAGGAGAGAACAGAATTAAAACTGACTTTGGAATTTCTGTCTTGGGTGACTGGGTAGATGCCCCTGATAACTCTTTTAATGTGGATAATTAATTTAGTAGGGAGAGAAAGTGTTGGGGCAAGATAATAAAGTCTATTTGGGCATTTAAGTGAAACTCAACAGTATTTTTTTACTTCTATATTGCCATTCTGGTTTAAAAGCACTGAACTTGGAGTTAAGAAGCCTGATTTATGGTCCTGGTTTGAGTGATTTTAGGCACTTCACCATTAGGTCTGTGCTTTGTTCTCTCATTTAAAGCTTTAGAATGAAACTAGATGATCTCTGAGTATCATTCCTACTCTAATAGTCTTGGATAGAATGATGCTACAGACCAGGTCTTTAGTTTAATCTGAAGTAGATATACAGGAGAACAGCAGAGGGCATCATTACATAAAAGGTAGACTTGGAATTTTAAAAAGTAGTCTGAAAAATGGACCAGCATGTTCAGGCCATAATGGATCTTTAAAAACAACCTTATCCTTTTATAATATTCTATAAAATTAACCAAAAATTTACATATGGGTTTTTAAATACATGATTTGGATTTGTGCTCACCATAATTACGTGATCTGGACAGGAGCTAGATTATCCCACTTTATGGATGAAGGAACAAGCTCTGAGAGGCTACCAAGGTTTCTATGTTCCCCGCAAGATTTCTCTTGAAGAAGATATAAGAAGATCATTTCTATAGCTACCACTATAGGGGAAACGAATGAGAAATACATAGACAACTAAATGTAGAATATAATGTCAGATAGTGATAAGTGCTAGAAAGAAAATATAAATTAGGGTAAGGCCATAAAAAGTGACTTTTTGTTTGAAAGGGGCATGGAGACTCTCATTTTAGATAACATGGTCATGGAAAGCCTTTCTGAGGAGGTGACATTTGAGCAGAGGCCTGATTAAGAAAAGAAGGAAGCCATGTAAAAGTTTAAGAAAAGAGCATTCCAGGTCGATGGAGTAGTTAGTGAAAATGTCCTGAGGCAGGAATGAGTTTGGTGGTCTGGAAGAACAAAAAGAAGACCAATATGCCTAGAAACAGAGTGAGTAAGGGTGAGGTGAAGTGGTGGGAGATATAGTTAGATAGAAACCAGGGTCTAATAGGCTATAGTAAGCAGTTTGGATTCTATTCTGTGATGGGAAGTCATTGAAAGGTTTTGAACAGGACAGTGACAAGATCTATGTTTTCAAATCATCACTCTGCTTTGTGGAGAATTGACTGAGGGTCACATGAGTGGGTGATCAGTTAGAAGGGGACTTAGGAAGACTAGTTAGGAGGCTATTACAGTAGACTTGGCAAGAAGAGCTGTTGGCATGACTAGGATGAGAGTGGTGGAAGTGGAAGCTGGTAGTTAGATTTTGGATACGTTTTAAAGATAAAGCTATAAGAACTTGCCAATGGATCAGATGAGGAGTAGTAGGTAAAGAGAGGAAGCAATGATGATTCTTATATTTTGGGGCTTAAAAACACTTGGCAAGATGAGTAAGAATGGTGGTAGGATTTTGAGGGTGGTGATATGGAAATCAAAGTTTGTGCTACATCTCCCTGAATATGCTAAAAACTATTGAATTGTACACTGTAAATGGGTGAATTGTGTGATATGTGAATTATGTCTCAATAAAGCTATTACCAAAATAAAGAGTGTCTGTTAGACCTATTAGATCCTTCTTAGCCATCTACTAAGCAGTTGGATATATGAGTCTAAAGTTCAGGGAGGAGATTGAAGCTGGAGATATAAACTTGGAAGTCACCAGCATGTTGATGGCATTTATTTTGAGTTATCTATTGCTGTGCTAAAGGATGCCCCCAAACTTAGTAGCTTAAAGCAACAACAAATTATTATTTCTCATGATTCTGTGGGTTTCTCATGATTCACACAGCTACGATTACCTGGGAGCTCAGTTGCAGCTGGTACATGCATGTCTGGGGCCTTGGGGCTGGCTGTCATCTGGGTACCTCAGTTCTCCTTCATGTGGCATCTCTCTCTCCACATGGTCTCTTATCATTTACTTATGTAGCACAAGCTTCATACACGGGAGCTGGCTTCCAAGAAAACAGAAGTTGCTACACCTCTTAAGACTTATGTCAGAATTGGCACATTCTAATTTCACTGCATTTTACCACATTCTATGGGTCAAAGCAAGTTATAAAGATTCAAATGGGAGGAGAAATGGATTCCACCTCCCGACATGAGGAACAATGTACACATATGACAATGGGAAGAATTGTTGGCGGCCATCTTTGTAGATAATGCATTGCAATATTTAAAGTCATGATATTGGATGAGATCACTAAGGGAGTGAGTTCAGAGAGATCTGAGATCTGAGTATTACAGTCTGGAATAGTCCAATGATAAAGAGGAACCAGCAAAGGAGGCTGAGAACTAGTAATTTATGAAATGTAGAAATACCAGGAGATAGACCTAGGTTCAAATCCTGGCTCTCCACTTGCTAGCTGTGTTACCTTGGATACCTACTAGACCCTGGGTAAATTTCTTAACCTCGCTGAGCCTCAGTTTCCTCATTCACAAAATGAATATAATAATAGTACCTACTTTTCTATCCCTTTTCTTTATCACAAGATAGAGAAAGAATGAATAAATAAATGAAAAATAAAATAAAATTGTCCTTTGGATCTAACACAAGGAAGCCATTGGTGACTTTAGAAAATGAAATGTTGGGAATGGAGATAAAATGGCTGTGAAATGAATAGGAGCTTCTTTCAGGAAGCTTGTCTGCAAAGGAAAGAAAGGGCAGGGGCTAAAGTGAAGCAAAGTGCCAACTGTGAAGTTTCTTAAGAAGACGGTAAATATTTGAGCAAGTTTAAAATACCCATGAGAAGGAGTTAACAGAGAAGGAGTGGCTGAAATTACAAAAGAGAGAAGGGATGAGAAGTGGAACATGGTCCTCAGTGTATGAAGAAGATGGGATCCACGTATGGGTGGGATGATTAAGTTTGGGCAGGAGGCAGGATTCCTCTCCTGTCGCATCAGGATGGAAAGAAATAAAGGAGTGCAGATACAGATAAACTTGGCAGCATCTGTTTTCTTAGTGGTTAGAAGAGATGGTCTATGATGGAGAGAGGATTGCAGTGAAGCAGAGACTAATAAAGGTTGAAGGGGTGTGGCAAATGAAACAGACTGCTGAGGAGGTGGGGCACCTCAACATGTGGTCCCATGTTGAGGATTCAATTGAATTCGAAGATCATATCGCACCAATGGGCATGCAGCTCTACAGTCCTGGGGAAGGAGCAGAGATGGCAGGTGGAGTGGAATGATCTGGGGTTGGTGGGGTTAGGTTTTATGGGGTAGATGCTTAGCTAACGTTAGTGCTGCCTTTTACAAAGACTGAGAATAAGAAATCACGTAGGAGGTCTGTGCTGAGCTTAAATTCTTATTCTTGGTAAAAAAAAAAAAAAAAAAAAAAAAATCAGTGACCTAGAAATGTCTAGGAACTGATGAAGAGGAAATTGAAAATTTCTAAGCGCCTGCCGTTTACCAAGGCCACAGGATACATATGTGCATTTTCTCATTTTAAATCTCACAACAACTGTGAAAGTCAGGTAGAATTATCTTTGTTTTACAAATGAAAACCGTCTAGGCTCAGAGAGGTTAAGGAACTTGCCTAAGCCTTCTTTTCTTGTTGTGCTTCCTTGGGAATGTGAAGGCAGACTGAATATTGATGGGGCAAAGTGCATGTTGGGGCGTGATTAGCTTTATGACATTATTTTGAGTCTCCACACATACTTCGTGTTTGGTGTTCCTCTGGGAAACAACAGAAAAAGACAATCAGGAGGCTTCTTTCAGCCTGGATAAGGGGAATGCGCTCATTTATAATTCTGTCTTTTAAGATGCCAGTATTGCTGCTTAGAGACTCCATCTAGCTTTGTTCTTGTTTTCATTATGTCTTCTTGTAGAGGACTGCCTCTTCTTTTTTGCCAGACCTAGTCTAGACCCTGTCTTTTCAAACCTCATTTAATGGTTCTTCCAATTCCCTTTATGGAATTGTCTCTCTTAAATTTCTCTTTAACTAGGATCAGGATGAAATTTCTTACTGATATATCTTTATATCTGGTTAGTCACTGTTTCCTTCCTTGCCAGCTTCCTGACATAATTACAAAAGGAATTTCTCCATTTTAGGGAGAAATCAAGATACAGTGTCAGCATGACAAAGTTTGCAGGATGTTTGCTCATACTAAGTCTCAGGTGTGCATGATCAAGCAACTGTAAAATCCTGACTTAATTTCCTGCTGGAACATACCTTCATCTTTAGTGCAGGATGATAGTCAAAATACAAATTACTGCCTGTATTGGCCTGCAGCAACCAATTAGAATGGACAGTGGCTTATTCCTGGAGCAGGGTCCCTGAAGCTCCTTGTTGAGCTAGGCCTTAACTCTTTAGTTGTTGGATCATAGAGTAGGGTAGGAGGGGATGTGTCAGCCAGGTTAAGTGGAAATCTTGGAGCAGTACTGCTTACCAACCAGTATGAAAGGATTTCAAGAATTTAACAATTGGAACAGACTCATTGGAACAGACATGCTGATTGTAAGCACTGTCTTAGTGGCCATAAATGCTGTGTAGGGGTGTTTATAATCAGAAATGTTGCCTAGGGGTGTTTATGGTAAGAAGGCAAGCAGATCAATGCTTTCATCCTAAAAACTCAAAGACATGAAAAATTTTTAAAGATACTATTTTTTTCTTTTATACATCATGGGGACATCAGTGATGACATAGCCTTTTGGTCAGGACTATTCATTATTACCCTATATCCAACCTTGCCTTATTCCAAAGTAAAAGAATTATTAGCTGGGTACATGGCCACCTGGGCAAACAGTACATTCCCCAGGTTTTCTTGCAGCCAGCTGTGGTCATGTGATTAAACTATAGCCAATGGGATGAATGCAGCTAGAAGAGATATGAAGAACCTCCTGGTCAGACTCTTAAGGGAAGAGGACATCTCCTTCTTCTCCTGCTTCCTTCACCCCACTGCTTGGTTCTTGGACATTGCAGAGAGCCATTTCAATCCATGTGGACAAGGTAAATACTGTAAGATTGGTTGAACAATGGGATAGAAGTCTAGATCCCTGGACAACCTCGCACAGCAGAACTGTAGACTGCTTACCTCCAGACTACAATATGAGAGAGAAATAAATTTCTATTTGTTTAAGCCATTGTCAATTTGAGTCTCTGTCACAAACAGCCAAAACTATATCCAAATGTAGGAGGGTTTTGTGGGTTTCTCTCTTTGCTGCTCTTTTGATTCACCTAAGTCACACATAGGTACAGTTAACCCTTGAACAACACAGGTTTGAAGTGTACCGGCTCACTTATTCATGGATTTTGTTCAGTATAAGTTACATTGAATGTGCCTGCCTCTCCTGCTGCCCCTTCCGTCTCCTCCAACTCTGCCACCCCTGAGACAGCAAGACCAACCCCTCCTCTTCCTCCTCCTCCTCCTCCTCAGCCTACTCAATGTGAAAACAATGAGGATAAAGACTTCTATGATGATCCACTTCCACTTAATGAAAAGTAAATATGTTTTTTCTTTCTTATGATTTTCTTAATAACATTTTCTTTAGCTTACTTTCTTGTAAGAATACAGTATATAATACATATAGCATAGAAAATATTTGTTAATCTATTGTTTATGCTATTGGTAAGGCTTTCAGTCAATACAGGGCTATTATTGGTTGAGTTTTGGGGGAGTCAAAAGTTATACATGGATTTTTGGCTGTGCAGAGGGTTGGTGCCACTAGTCCCTGTGTTGTTCATGGGTCAACTGTATATGTATTTTTGTTTTCTAATTATCAAGTTGAGGACAAGCGATGCTACAAAGGCAGAGTTACTGAAGTCCGATATTTATTTAAAGTCCATTGTGCCCTCCTATTGAACTACAGTAAGGAGACCAATTCCTTTTCCACTTAATATCATTCCCAAGGTGAACCTTAGGTACTCTTAGAGATATTAATCATTTAGATGACCCCAGGTACCTCTTTAAGATTAGGAAACTGGAATGGAATAGACCTTGACCTTACTTTCTACAGTGTGTGGTTCAAGCAGGGATAGATTCATATTTCTCTTGAAGCTTAATTTTCCCATGAGAAGAAGGTGACGACATGACACAACACATGGAGCGGTGGGAGAAAAAGGAAGCACCTGTTTAGCCAGCCGGGCTAACTCAGCCAGCCAGGCCAAGTTGCCCTGGGAATCACTGGGGTAAGAGATAAAACAATTAGAATGGAATGTCTGTTTTCCCAAATTGAGCAGTAGGATTAGTGATTCTGAACATTAAATCGTAACCTGACACCTGTCAGAGTTAATCTTTACTTTGCTGCAGAGAAGCTGCCTGCTCCCTAAGATAACTTAGAAGAACTGAAAAAAATGAGACTGCACAATACCATAGAGCAAGATCTGCACTCTCTCATGGTAGAATTTAAGCTGCAGTTCCAGAGCTGTTTATCAAGACTTTGTTGTAAGGTTCCAGCCAGGAATGATGATTTTATAAGCCAAATCTAGAGCATCACAGGGCAAGAACTTGGCCCCCAAGTAGCCACCACAAACATTTTCCAATTCCCTTAACATTTTCGAAGCTTATGTGAACAGCATGTGATCTCTTTAACGCTCACAACAACCCTGTTCCCATCTTGCAGATGGTGAAATTGATGCTGGAATGTTTAAACGACCTCAAAATTACCTCTAGCCAGTATTATGAGAGACCCAAGACTTGAACCTAGGCCTGTTTTCCCCCAAAGCATAGACTGAAAGTTAAATTCTGTGCTTGAAGTTAATTCGTGAAGGACATGAGACAGGACAGACCTGCCTCCATAGGCTGGTTCACCTCTCAAGTCCTGAAGCTTGGAGTTAAGCAGTTAATTAGAGACCTATTTTCACAAAAGCACCCAGTTTCTCTTGATTGTTGAGATCTGGGTGGCAGTTGTTGAGGATGATATTTTAGCATTAATGGGCCTCCTGATGTGCTGTGAAAAGTCCAAAAAATCCAGCCGAATGGGGAGATAGAGCAGAAGCCAAGTGCCTGAATAATCTACAACTTAAGATCATCGGCTAGCCTAGAAATAAAGATGATTGTATCTCCAGTTGTTTGGAGCTCATCCTGGGGAAACAGATACCTGATTAATGGAAATTTTATTCCAGGAAATAGCTTTACTTCTAGGCACAGAGCTTGCTTATATGTTTTCCAGAAAGTGTTCTTCTCACTTTAAAGTAATCTACAGGGTCTTTAATGATCTTTTCAGCACTATTCTGTAATTCCCCATACTCTCATCTGAGAGTAAGGACAGGAAACCCAGTTTAACATCGACTCTGAACATCAAGAGAGGAAGGGAAACAAGCCTGTCTGTTTTTTTTTTTTTTTTTTTTTTTTTTTTTTTTTTTTTTTAAGGCAAGAACTTCTGCCCATCCAAGACAGAATCAAGACCCTGGGCCAGGGACCTTAGACATTGTATGCTTCATTGGTGATTTGGGGACTAGGGACAGAATAGCCCAAGGTGAGTAGTCCAGGCTTCTTTCCTCTGGGCCCTAATGAGAAAGGTCTGTTGTTTGGGTTCTTAGCTCAGCCTAGTGATTTAACAACAAATAACAGAGAAGGAAAAGGTCCCTGAGGGAGACAAGATGGAGTTTGCAAAAGAACCTAAGTTTACAAGACAAGCCTCTGGGGCAACAATTAGCTTCTGTGTATAGTCACCCTCAAAGGCACATGTTAAGACAGAGCCTGGTGAAACTTACAGCGACCTTGTCAGCCAGTACCACAGAATCATTAAACCAGGGAGGAAATTATAAAAATGTCATTCATTCATCAAACATTTATTGAGAGCTATTTTGGTTGTTCTTTAACCATAATATACATCAGAATTTCTTTTCCCAGCCAGTCTCCTGTCATGCAATGACTATTATCAACCTCCCTAAACATGGTTGCTATTTAGTTCGAATTCAATGAAAGTCTGGGATTAGTGTTTTATTTTTTGTTATTGGTTTGGTCAGTCCATCAATTAAGATGATCTTGGCTGTAAATAACAGAAAACTCAACTCAAACTGGCTTAAACAATAAGGTAGTATATTAGTTTCCTATTGCTGCTATAACATATTACCACAAACCTAGAGGCTTAAAACAACACACATTGTCTTACAGTTCTAGAGGTCAAAAATATGAAATGGGTCTTTCAGGACTAAAATCAAAGTGTTGGCAGAGCTGCATTCCTTTTGGAGGCCCCAGGGAAAATTCCATTCCCTGCCCTTTTCAGCTTCTAGAGGCTGCCCACAATCCTTGGCTCATGGCCCTGTATCACTTTGACCTCTGCTTCCATTGTTACATCTCCTTCTCTAACTCTGACCCTGCTGCTTTCCTGTCATAAGGGTCTTTATAATTAGATTGGGCTCACCTGGATAATCCAGAATAATCTTCCAATCTCAGGATCTTCAACTTAATCACATCTGCAAAGTCCCTTTTGCCATATAGGGAATATATTCACAGATTTCAGGGATCAGGACATGAACATCTTTGTTGGGCTGTTATTCTGTCTACAACAGGTAGTTTACTGGATTACGTAAGTTGGAGTCCAAAGTTAGAGCAGACTTTGGGGTTGGTTGATTCAGAAATTCAAAAATGTCATCAAGGAGACCTCAACAATGAAAAATCAAACAATCCGATTTAAAAAGGAACAAAGAACTTGAATAAACATTTCTTCAGGAAAAAAATATACAAATGGCCAATAAGCACACAAAAAGATGCTCAACATCACTAGTCATTAAGGAAATGTAAATCAAAACCATGATGGGATACATCTCACACCCATTAGGATGGACATTATCAGGAAAAAAAAAAAAGAAAGAAAGAAAAAAACCCAAACCCAGAAAATAACAAGTGTTGGCAAGGATGGAGGGAAATTAGAACCTTTGTGCACTGCTGTTTAGAATGTAAAATGGTGTCACCACTGTAGAAAATGGTATGGTGACTCTTTTAAAAATTAAAAATATAATTACCATATGATCTAACAATTTCACTTCTGAGTATATACCCCAAAGAATTGCAAGCAGGAACTCGGACAGATATCTGTACACCCATATTCATAGCAGCATTATTCACAATAGCCAAAAGGTGGAAGAAACCCAAATGTCCATCAACAGATGAAGAGATAAACAAAATGTTGTATATCCATAAAATGGAATATTATTCAGCCTTAAAAAGGAAGAAAAATTTGGACAAGCACTACAACATGAATGAACCTTGAAGACATTATGCTAAATGAAACAAGCCAGTCTCAAAAGAACAAATATCGTATGATTCCTCTTATATGAAGTGCCCAGTGTGTAGTCAAATTCGTAGGGACCGAAAGCAGAATGGTGGTTGCCAGGGGCTGGAGGAGGAAGAAATGAGCGAATTATTGTTTAATGACTACAGAGTTTCAGTTGAGGAAGATAAAAATGTTCTGGAGTTGGATGGTGGTGGTAATTGCACAACGATATCAATGTGTTTAATATCAATACCACTGAACTGTATGCTTAAAAATGGTTAAGATGGTAAGTTTTACATTATGTGTATTTTATCATAATAAAAAAATGTCAGATCAGAAAGGACCCAGATTCTTTTCATCACTGTACTCTGTTATTAAAGCATCAGCTGCTGTCTAAGGCTAGAGTCTCCCCATAATCACGATAGAGTTATCAACAGCAATCAGAGCCACATGTTTTCTCACTCACAACCAGGGGAAGAGCCTTTCTGCTAAGGGCAAGGATAGTTTCCCAAAAGCTTCTAATACACCTTTCCTTATTTCAAGCAGTTTGAGTATCTGAACCATAGGTGGAAAATGAGATAAATTTATTCTCAAACCAATCAGGCTCGCCCCTTGGGCTGAAATCAATTCCCCAACTTGCATTGCTGCAATTCCATGGGAGACAGACAAAAGAAAAGGGTCCTGGGGAGTCAACCACAATGTTCACCATTTCCACTTTACAAATTTTGTAGCAACTTCAACTCAAGTGCACAGACTTGGGTGCAAATCCTCTGTGCAAAATTCAAACCACGCATCCAATTCCTTCCTAGCTGTCCTATCCCAGTGCCTGCAACACTTGCCTGCATCTCAGTTCTTCGTCTCAGTTCTGATGCCTCTCCACATCTCATCCTATGGCAACAGGAGAGGTCACATCTATGGGGGACAGGGAGTGAATGGAGAAGGCATCAGAAGAGGCCACATTTACATTTGCATCAATATCACCTGGGAAGTGCCTTGAAAATAGGGATTCCTGGATCTAATTCAAAAAGTGCTGAAACAGAACCTTAAATAAATATCGAATTAAAATTGTTATTTATCTTTCATGAATTTGCATTTTGAGAGGCGTTCTAGGTAATTCTGATGTTGATCCATGGACTCTGCTTTGAGAAACTTTGGCCCTATCTTTACTAAGAACTGTCCTAGGGCCTATGGATAGAGTAACAAAAATGATATGAGTCATACTCTGAAGGAGCCCACAGTGTAGTTGAGAGAAAAGATACTTAAATAATTGTAACATGACCTGATAGGTACTGTAGTAGAGATATGAACAGAATTCTATGAGGTCAATACTGCCTGAAACAGTCATAAAAAGTTTCACAGAGTTTTTGGCTATAGTGAGGTAGCATTATAATCGGAGGTGCATCAACATTGAAGACAGAAAGAGAAAAAAATAGTTTTAATAATTTAGGCTACCAAGAAGACTCAGTGAGTCCTAGAATTATGTGAGCCTGAGAAGACAGAAATGCATTTGTGATTCCCTCATGGGACCTCAGTTTCTCACTTTTATAGGTTTAGCATCTCACTGCACTGCTGTGAATGTAATTCCAGTGTTTAATGATACATATTTTTCACATACATATTTATGTATAAGGTTGTATAAACAAAGCCATGTATCATGTGATTTGGGATATTTAATACATTTTCGAGAGTAATTTCGACTATATGTGGTTAAATCTTATATTGCTGCTTTTAAACTAAGTCCCACTTCTCCATCCCTATTTTATCCTGGCACTTTAAACAACTATTCTAGAGAATGAGTGGCAATTATACAGGTGGAAAAGTGGGAGGAGAGAGTCCAGGGAGAGGGAGTAAAATTTTTAATGAATTTATTAAAGAACGTGATACATTTGGGGAACAGCCAGCCAGAAGTTGGGCAAGGCTCTCAGAGGGTGCATAGAGTGGCCAGAGAGGTGATCAGGCAGGTCAGGTTGAGTCAGATTAGCAAAGACAATGCTAAGGAATTTGGGCTTTAAATGTATGAAAGTGGAAGTCATTGAAGGAGTTTAAATAAGTCAATGACAAGATCAGGTGTGCATTCTAGAGAGATCATTTATTGGCCAGGTGCTTGCTACTCTGAAGCAGTAGAGACAAGACCTCTCAGAGCTTCAAGGAAGCTCAGTCCAATTCCATTTTATTAAGGCTCTTGGTATACTAAAGAATACAAAAACGACAGAAGTCACAAAGTGTATGAACTATTCTAAAATGGTTAGGTTTAAAATATTAACACTTTTAATTACACACACAAACTTGATGACTATGTCTATGATCTCATTTGGAGATGTTGTAAATCTAGGTAGGAAGCCTAGGCAACCCTCCATCCCCAAACCGGTTTTATTTCCAGACTCCATCGTGTTCTAAAATCTTGAGCAAGTCATTTAATCTCTGTGAGCCTCAGTTTTCTGACAATGGGAATAATAACTCACTTTGTAAGAACAGAGTGAGATAACATGTGTACAGTGTCTGGCACTCTTGGGTGCTCAGCAAGTGTTAACATTTCTTCACAGTCCTCCTTAAATATGATGAGCCTGTGCCCATGTGCACTCGCACGGTACACACCAATACGTGCACTTGGATTTCAATAGTGCTGCCCTGGGGCTAAGGTTGGAAAGGGTCCATAATGCCATCTCAGTGCTTCCCCTTACCTCTGTGTTGAACTCTCATCCCTGAAGAGAGAATATACCCTCTACCTCAGGTATCTCCCCATTAGAACCCTCTGCCAGCACATTTACCTCAGTATGGATGAGTTATGCCATCACCCTATTCCCTCTGCCAAGAGTGTTTGTATAGCAATCTTGAGCTCTGATTGTAGAAGTAAAGAATGGCCTTTTCCACGTTAAAGAGATTTCAGGTATCCATTAATCTGAACTAGAAATCCGTCAGAAGTAAGGGGGACTTCTTCATTGCTCATCTAAAAGGTTATTTAGCCTCAAATGTTTTTGGGGTCCCTGACCTTTTTACCTGCTCAAAGATCAGCCCTCCCTTTGGGCTCAATGTTTTTTGTCTGGAGCACAGAGATCTGTAACTCACAGTAACAATTCCCTAACTGAACAACGGCAATAATTTACAGTGCTGCGACAGGCTTCCTGGGTTCCTGTTAACTTTGCAGAGTCAAATCATTGAGTTGGCATAAGATCCAGCACTTAGAAGCTCTGCAGGGTGATTTCAGAATATAGCATCAGCTAAATGGGTCTCGGGGCCTGAGCCAACCTCCCAGTGCTCCAGTTCCAAGACTCACAGTTTGCAGGAGCCTGTCACTCAGAATTCCTTGGGGCTTATATATTTTAAGAGCTAGTAAAGGCCTAATCTGAAAAGAAACCTTGAAGGTTTATTCATTGCACGGTGGTCAAAAATCTCCATTTATCATAATAATGTGGTGACAATAGATAATGCTTGATTGTGCCCTGATTATATCCAAATCTCTTACCAATTGACATGCCAGAAGGTAGAGAGAAAAATACAAATGGATACCAGCTCTGTTTCACTTCTAATTGCCCGTTCTCCTTTTAAAAATGTGTTATCATCATTTCTTTGTATCCTATTCAAACATGAAATCATAGAATTCTGTGGCTGAAAAATATCGCATGAGGTCATGTTGTCTATTCCGCCAGCTGTAAATAAGTCTAGATTTAAAATCACCCCACACAGCTGAGTATCTAATCTTTTCTTAGTGACCCACTTCAGAGGTTATCAGCCTTAACTACCAACAGCGTTTGCAATATCTCTATCCTAAATCCTCCCAGAGGCAATGTAATCCACTGTTCTTTAGTCTTCAGTGGAAAACAAGTATTCCCTCTGAATATCTTCCAGTTGCTAACTGGTCATATTCCATCCCTGTGGGTTACCTTCTCCACAGTTCTCATTCTTTTAAATGTCCCTGACCAGCTTTTTGTGGCAGCCTTTAATCAACTCTCTTAATCTTTATAAAAAGCCTCTGCAAATCATCCTTGTCTCTCATGGTCTGAGTGACTATGACCAACAACAAAAAAGAAAGAAAATTCAGAAAGATGAGACAATATGAGTATAAAGAGTTTTTCTTCATTTCTGTTATTTATACCATTGATGTTTCAAATGATATTTAGGGCTTTTTTGTAAAGCATATGTAATACATGTCCACAGTAGAAAACTTTAAACACATAGAAGAGTATAAAGAATGAAAATGTAAATCTATAATCTGACCACCTAGCCAAAAGGTTTATAACTTCCTTTGCATGTGTGTGTGTGTGTGTATTTGCTCAAACTGGGATTATACTCTATTTGTAGTTTAATATCTTGCTTTGTATTTCATGAGCATTTTCCATACCATTATCCACTCTCAAAATACGACTTTTTGGGCTGGGCGCGGTGGCTCACACCTGTAATCCTAGCACTCTGGGAGGCCGAGGCGGGCGGATTGTTTGAGCTCAGGAGTTCGAGACCAACCTGAGCAAGAGCAAGACCCTGCCTTTACTAAAAAAATTAGAAAGAAATTAATCGGCCAACTAAAAATATATAGAAAAAATTAGCCGGGCATGGTGGCGCATGCCTGTAGTCCCAGCTACTCGGGAGGCTGAGGCAGAAGAATCACTTGAGCCCAGGGGTTTGAGGTTGCTGTGAGCTAGGCTGACCCCACGGCACTCACTCTAGCCCAGGCAAAAGAGTGAGACTCTGTCTCAAAAAAAAAAAAATGACTTTTTAATTGCAATGTAACTTTCCACCTTATGGATATAACTTAGCTCATTTAATTATTCCCTCATCACTGGACATTTAAATATTAACAGTTTCTGATTTATTACCATTTATAAATAATGCTATAAGAATTTCCTTGTACACAGATCTTTGTCCACATTTCTAATCTTTTCAAAAAGCAGCACTATATATATATATATATACACATATTTGATTTCCTGATTTCCATAATGCGTGAATCTGTGATTGATTCAGGCTTTCAGATGAGATCTCTGGATAATTTTCTACCAAATTAATATGTAGACTCTGAATAACAATCCAGAGTTTTTAAATCTCAAGTAGTTCTTCCTTAACTATAGAATAAAGCTCTAATTTCTTAGTAGACCTAAGCTCCATCTTTTGCCACTCATGCTTGGAACCGTGCATGTCAGTAATTCAGATGGCTTCTAGTTACAGTTGACCCTTGAACAATATAGGTTTGAACTGCACCAGTCCACTTACACATGGATTTTTTCCTTAAATATATCGGTACATTTTTTGGAGACTTGAGACAATTTGAAAAAACTTGCAGACAAACGACGTAGCCTAGAAATATCAAAAAATTAAGAAAAGGTTAGGTATGTCATAAATGCATAAAATATATGCATATACTAGTATATCATTTACTACCATAAAATACATACAAATCTATTATAAAAGTTAAAATTTATCAAAACTTATGCATACGAACACTTACAGATCATACAAGGCACCCTTCACAGTTGATACAAATGTAAACAAATGTAAAGGTGCAATATTAAATCACAACTGCATAAAATTAACTATAGTACATATTGTACTGCTGTATTAATTTCATAGCCATCTCCTGTTGCTCTTGTGGTGAACTCAAGTGTTGTGAGTGTCTGCTTAAAACACTGTATGATGCTAATCATCTCCACATGAGCAGTTCCTTGCTCCAGTAAATTGCATATTGCAATAAAAAGTGATCCCTCACGTATTTTTCATAGTGCTTAGTGCAATATCGTAAACCTTCAATAATACCATACGAAGGCCACTAGTGATGATGGAAGTGCTCCCAAGAAGCAGAGAAAACTCATGACATTACAAGAAAAAGTAGAATTGTTTGATATGTACAGTATATTTAAGTCTGCAGCTATGGTTGCCTGCCATTTCAAGATAAATGAATACGACATAAGGACCACTATAAAAAAAGAAGAGAAAATTCATGAAGTCGTCACTGCAGCTATGCCAGCAAGTACAAAAACATTGCACTTTTTCTGAAATATCTTTTTATCTCATATTGAAAATGCAACTTCTATGTGGGTGCAGGATTGCTATAAGAAAGGCATGCCTATAGACTCTAATATGATTCAAGAAAAGGCAAAGTCATTACATGACAACATAAAGCAAAAGGAAGATGAAAGATCTAAAGCTGGAAAATTTAATGTCAGCAAAGGATGGTTTGGTAATTTTAGAAAGAGATTTGGCTTAAAAAATGTCAAGATAACAGGAAAATCAGCTTTGCCAACCATGAGATAGCAGGCAATTGCCCAGACACCATTAAGAAAATCATTCAGGAGAAAGGATATCTGCCTGAACAGATTTTTGATGCAAACAAAAGTGCCTTATTCTGGGGAAAAAAGGCCACAAAGGCCATTTACTAGTAAGGAAGAGAAGCAAGCACCAGGATCTAAGGTAGGAAAGGATAGGCTAACTACTGCTTTGTGTAAATGCAGTCAGGTTTATGATCAGGACTGCCCTTATCTATAAAGTTGCCTTGAAGGGAAAACACCAGCTACCAGTCTTTTGGTTGTACAAAAAGAAGGTCTGGACAATGAGAAGCCTTTTCTAGACTGGTTCCATCGATGCTTTGTACCTGAAGTCAGGAAGTACCTTTCCAGTAAGGGACTGCCTTTTAAAGTTTTCTTGATATTTCACAATGCCCCCTGACCATCCAGAACCCCATAAGTTCAACACAGAAGGTGTCAAAATGGTCTACTTGGCCCCAAACCCAATGTCGCTAATCAAGGGGTCATAAGGACCCTTAAGGCTCGTTACACATAGTACTGTATGGAAAGGATTGTCAGTGCTATGGAAGAGATCCCCCATAGAAAGAACATCATGAAAGTCTGGAAGGATTACACCACTGAAGACGCCATCTTTGTTATGGGAAAAACCCATGAAAGCCATCAATCCTGGAACAATAAATTCCTGCTAGAGAAAACTATGTCCAGATATTGTTCATGACTTCTCATTATTTAAGACAGAGCCAATCAATGAAGTCATGAAAGAGATTCGTGGATATGGCAAAAAAGGTGCGGGGTGAAGGGGTTCAAAATACGGACCTTGGAGAAATTCAAGAACTAATAGACACTATACCAGAGGAATTAACCGAAGATGACTTGATGGAGAAGAGTTCTTCTGAACCAGTGCCAGATGCTGAGGAAGAAAACGTAGAAGAAGCAGTGCCAGAAAACAAGTTGACGTTAGACAGTCTAGCAGAAGGGTTCTAGTTATTCAAGACTGCTTTTTCTTTCTTTTACAACATGGACCCTTCTACGATATAGGCACCGACACTAAAGCAAATGGTGGAAGAATGATTGGTAACATGGAAACATTTTTAGAGAAATGAAAAAGCACAAAGACAGAAATTATAATGTGTTCCCATAAAGTTTCACTGAGTGTGCCTGCCTCTCCTGCCTCCCCTTCCACCTCCTCCACCTCTGCCACCCCTGAGACAGCAACCCCTCCTCTTCCTCCTCCTGTTCAGCCCACTTAATGTGAATTCAACAAGAATGAAGATCTCTATCATGATCCACTTCCACCTGATAAATAGTAAATATATTTTCTGTTTCTTATGATTTTCTTAATAACATTTTCTTTTCTCTAGCTTAATTTATTGTAAGAATATATGGTATATAATACATATACATAACATGTGTTAATCTACTGTTTGTTATTGGTAAGGCTTCCGGTCAACAGTAAGCTATTAGAAGTTAAGGATTTTTAATTTCAAAACATTAAGGGGGTACAAACATTTTTGTTACATGGATACATTGTACAATGCTGAAGTCAGGGCTTTAAGTGCGCCTGTCACCAGAATAGTATTCATTGTACCCAATAGGTAAGTTTTTATCCCTCACCTCCCTCTCATCCTCCCCCCTTCTTGGTTTAGTTTTTAAGGATTCAAAAGTTATGTGAGGATTTTGGACTGCATGAGGGGTTGATGCTGCTAACCCCCACCATGCTCAAGGGTCAATTGTACTTGCATACTCCACGGTGCTTAATACCTCAGTACCTTTAATTACATTGCTCCCTCTGCCTACAAAGCCTCTCCCATCTTTTTTTCACCTCCCTGATCCTAAGCATTCCTGCAACGTTCACTTCACGTGTCATCTCCAACAGGCAATCTTCCTTGAAATTCCCAGGTTGTGCTAAGTGTATCCCCAATGTGCACCTATGGCGCTTCATGTGTGTTTCTAGCATATTATACTGAAATATGTTTTTGTTTCTACTTCTGCCCCCAAACCATAGGCATCCTGAGAACAGGAACCATGTCATCCCCCAATGCTGACTAGAGTGTCTAAAATATGGTAGGTGCACTGTTGAATTGAGCTGAGTAATTTTCGTGCCCACACCTATGCTTGTGATGCTTGTAATTTGGGGAAGATTTATTGAATGAAGTATCAAAAACATAGTCTAGTAGAGGAGATTGATGATGCTATATATAGTTACAGAATAATTATAATTCATTGCTCCAAATTACTTTGGGTTGATGGAGAGAGGAGCAATCAATTCTGCTTGGAGCTGGGCAGTGATCTGGTCCTTACGTTTCTTGTTTACTGCCTCAGAAGCATAGGAGTCTCAAAGAGTCCCAGTGATCCTTGACCAGTTGATATCTGATACAATATCATTTTAAATTTAGTGTGATTTCTACTGTTGTCCTTGAAACTTTCGTGCCTACAGTAAACCAAATCTACCATTATTTTGTCTCCCTAGAAATGTATTTTAGAATGTGGAGCTAGCAGAAGACAATGGGAAGATAGATACAAGGATCTCTAGCACAATGGCTACTGTACAAGAGGTAAGGCCCTGGTCCAGTCACATCAGCCCAATGCTGCTTCCTCCTTCAACATTGCTGTGATCCCTGTCACCAATTAATTGTCAATTAGCTCCTCAAGGGGTACAAAAAGCTAATGTTTAGGAGGAAGGGCATGGACAAACCAGAGACACTTGCCAGTTGGCTAATTCACAATGCAGGACTGTGGGAAACTGCAGATAGCCAGTAAGAGGGCATTACAAAGGCATTCCACGCATCAGGGTACAGAGGGGTTCTGAAAGGGTACTAAATGCCTGTGACCATCATGTTCCCAGACTTGCAGAATGGCAACTAAACCAAAGCAGCCCTCTACCAACCAGCATTTCCTAGAAGAAGGCAGTAACTAAGCACCCAGAGTAACAAAGATAATTTGTGATCCACAGGTCTCCTTCTAGATGCAAGCCTAGGGGATATAGCAGAAGCAGCTAACACCTGTTAGAAAGTGCATTGGCATGATGCCTTCAAGAGCTGCGGGCGGCCAGGGCCCTAAGAGCAGATGGACCAGCAGCCAACCAGCTGATTAAACTGATATTGGAGCCTCCACATGGGAACAGATTTTTCCCCTATGTGCTGTAGATACTATCTAGCTTTCTGGAAGGGCTGAATCCAGTGGAACAGGAGAAATTACAACTATGATTTTAATACAGGCAGTCTCCAGCTTACAAATGAGATGTGATCCAAAGGTTTAATGATTTGGACCTCAAAACACATTTCCCATAGATTTAATGTTATACGTTAATTCTCAGGTTCCCAGTCAGCTCATTTAAAAAGCCTATTAATCCCCCAGTATAGCTGAGCTGTAGTACTATAGTGTTAGTTGGAATTCTGACTGCTGGTTGCTGGGTGTCATGTAATACAGAAGGAAACAGGAGAAGGAGAAGAAAGAGGAAGAGAATTCCACAATCCCTGCTCCTCTCTTAGGAATAGTCCTGGCCTGCTTGAGGCAAAATTTCAAACATGCCACATTGTTCCTGAAAAACACCCATTCCCCTTTCTGCACTTTTCCCAGGCATGGCTTTAGTGCCTTTTAGACTACCCTAAGGCCTTCCCTATCCCCCAACTTGGCACCTTCCTAAACTACCTTAGCATCTCCAGTTCCCCATGGCTTCCAAATCTCCTATTGTCCATCACCCTCCATCAAATTAATATTTCCTCACAGAAGTCCAAAACCTAGCTCATCCACCTTTATTTCAAACCTATTCTATTTCCTGACTTTCCAAGCTCTGTCAAGAGAAATAAAATTCCTATTCAGTTAAGTTCAAAAGCCCAGAGTCCTCTTTGATGCTTTTTCCCCTTGTTCCACACAGCTTACCAGTCAAAAATCTTGTTGGTTCAACTTCTAGAAGGTCTCTGTATATCATCATTCTTGTTTGGGTTTTCATCCATGTAAGGGATCCTTTTAGAGCTACATTTTGAGAATCAGTGTACATAATCCCTCGCTTGAACTATAGCAGCAGCCTCATGACTGATTTCATTGCCTAGCTCCTCTGTCTTCCCCTTGCTGATGTATGAACCTTTCTAAAAGGTAGCTTTAATTGCCTCTTCTATCTTTCTGCAAAATCTACCAGTGGTTCTCCTAATGCCTAATAGCTAGTTATCCATTTAGTTTTCACAACAACGAAGACAAGGTAGTTATCCTTGTTCCCATTTTGGAAATTAGAAAAAATAATTTACTGGAGATCACTGGCCTGTTCAGCGACTCATCCAGGATTTGAACTCAGGTCTGTATATTTCCAAAGTCCGTGGTCATTTTACCCCACACCATATCCCAATATAGTCCAAATACCTTAGGTTGATGATCAAGGTATTCCATGCTCTAGCTCCATTACTTTCCCATTCTCTCTCACACCACTCCTTATATCCACTCCACTGCCATCTATTCAGACTGTTGACTGCTTCCCAAACATACCCTGCACAGGCAAAGCTCAGAATTATTGCAGATTTGGATACGGACCACCCCAATAAAGCAAACATTGCAATAAAGCAAAGCACACACATTTATTGGTTTCCCAGTGCATATAAAAGTTATGTTTATACTATACTGTAGTCTATAAAGTAAGCAATAGCAATATGTCTAAAAAATGTACATATCTTAATTTAAAAAATTCTTTATTGCTAAAAAATGCTAATGATAATCTAAGTCTTCAGGGAGTCGTAATCATTTGTTGGTTTCTTGCCTTGATGTTAATGGCTGCTGACTAACCAGGATGGTGGTTGCTGAGAGTTAGGGTGGTTGTGGCAATTTCTTAAAATACGACAGTAATGAAGTTTACCATGTGGATCGGCTCTTGCTCTCATGAAAGATTTATCTGTAGCATGTAATACTGTTTGATAGCATTTTATCCAGAGTAGAACTTCTTTCAACACTGGAGTCAATCCTCTCAAACTCTGCCACTGCTTTACCAACTAAATTTATAAGATATTCTAAATCATTTTGTTGTCATTTCAATAATGATCATGGCATCTTCACTAGTAATAGATTGCATCTCAAGAAATCACTTTCTTTGCTCATCCATAAGTGAAGTATCACAAGAATGGAAGGAGAAAAACCATATATAGTCACTACTGAATTGAAACTTATAGATCAACACTCATGTGCACATATGGTAGTAAAATTCAACGGAAATCAAGCAGGTGGAGGGGAGGAGGGGATGGGTCAATTCACACCTAACGGGTGCAATGTACACTATCTGGGGAATGGGCACACTTATAACTTTGACTCAAATGGTACAAAATCAATTTATGTAACCAATATATTTGTACCCCTGTAATCTCCCGAAATAAAAAATAAATAAATAAGAAGCAACTCCTCATTTGTTAATGTTTTATCACGAGATTGGAGCAATTCAGTCACATCTCCAGGCTCCACTTTTAGTTCTAGTTCTCTTGCTATTTCCACCACATCTGCAGTGACTTCCTCCACTGAAATCTTGAACCCCTCAAAGTCGTCCATGAGGGTTGAAATCAACTTCTTCCAAACTCCTATTAATGTTGATATTTTGACCTCCTCCCATGAATCACAAATGTTCTTAATGGCATCTAGAATGGCGAATTCTTTCCAGAAGATTTTCAATTTACTTTGCCCAGATCCACCAGAGTAATCACTATATGTGGCAGCTAGAGCCTTATCAAATGTATTTCTTAAATAATAAGACTTAAAAGTCAAAATTACTCCTTGATCCGTGGGCTGCAGAATGGATGTTGTGTTAGAAGGCATGAAAACAACATCAATCTCTTTGTACAACTCCATCAGAGCTCTTGGGTGACCAGGTAAATTGACAATGAGCAGTAATATTTTCACAGGAATCTTTTTTTCTGAACAGTAGGCCTCAACAGTGGGCTTAAAATATTCAGTAAACCATGCTGTAAACAAATGTGCTGTCACCCAGGCTTGTTGTTCCACTGATAGAGCACAGACAGAGTAGATTCAGCATAATTCTTAAGGGCCCTAGGATTTGGGGAATGGTAAATGAGCATTGGCTTCAACTTAAAGTTACCAGCTGTATTAGCCACAAACAACAAAGTAAGTCTGTCCTTTGAAGCTTTGAAGTCAGGCATTGACTTCTCCTCTCTAGTTATAAAAGTCTTAGATGGGACTCGGTGTGGCAGCTCACGCCTGTAATCCCAGCACTTTGGGAGGCCTAGGTAGGAAGATCACTTGAGACCAGGAGTTCAAGACCAGCATGGACAACATAGCAATACCCCATCTCTACAAAATAAAAATGAAAAAATAAATTAACTGGGTGTGGTGGCACACACCTGTAGTCCTAGCTACTTGGTAAGCTGAGGCAGGAGGATTGCTTCAGGCCATGAGTCAGAGGCTGCAGTGAGCTGTGATTGGGCCACTGTACTCCAGCCTGGGTGACAGAACAAGACCCTGTCTCTAAAAAACAAACAAAAAATAATCATTGATCATACTTTATCATAACAGATATAATAATAATGAAAAATTTCAAATATTGTTAGAATTCCCAAAATTTGATAGACACAAAGTGAGCCCATGCTGTAGGGAAAATGGTGCTGATAGACTTGCCTGAAGCAAGGTTGCCACAAACCTTCAATTTGCAAAAAACACAATATCTGTGGAGTGCAATAAAGTGAAGTACAATAAAACTACTGCTGTTGTCTATGCTTTTTGCTGGATGATGAGTCCTTTCCTTGTCGAGGCCTAATTCAAATACTACTTGCTCCACAAAGACTTCTCCCTACCAACTCCCTGCAACTACAAATATACTCAAACACGAGCCAAAAGTTGTCTCCCTTTTCTGAATTACCATAGCACTAATATTTCTCTAGTTCATAAGATACTTACCAATTATAGCCTATCTTATTACAGTTATTTGAGTGGGAGTTATCACCCCAACTACTACTTTAAATCCTTGAGGACAGGTACCCAAAGTTTTACCCTCAGTCCTAGCAAGTGGAGGTGTCCATGGTAGACATTCAGCTAATGTTTGAGGAATGAATTACTAGTGGAAATTTAAGATTTCAAAGTAAAACAAGGCTGAATGTCACCACGAGGAATTTCTGTTTGATAAGAAATCCCCCAAAGGATCTTAATCAGAGGAAGTCCACACCAAAAGCTGTGTTTTTAGAGTGACTAATGAAAATTCAAAATGCAGGTTAGAAGAAAGCTGATGAAAATCTCAGCTATGTTGTATATTAGCTCTGTTACATTGGGCAACTTTTTAAATTTTTTAATTGACACATTATAATCATATTTATGGAGCACAATTTGATGTTTCAATACATGTATGTGTTGTATAATGATCAAATCAAGGTAGTTAGTATATTCATCACCAGATGCATTTATCATTTCTTGTGATAAAAACATTCAAAAACCTCTCTTCTAGCTATTTTGTAATATACAATGCCTTACTGTTAACCATAGTCACTCTGCTGTACAACAGAACACCAGAACTTATTCCTCCTGTCTAATAACAACTTTGTATCCATTGACCAACCTCTCTCCATCCTCTGCCCTCTGGTCCTCTCTCCAGTCTCTGGTAACCACTGCTCTCTCTACTTTTAAGAGATTCAATTTTTTTAGATTCCACCTATGAGTGAAATCATGCAGTAAGTATATTTCTTTTCATGACTGGCTTATTTCACTTAGCATAATGTCCTCCATGTTCATCCATGTTGTCGCAAATGGCAGGATTTCATTCTTCTTTCTGGCTCAACAGTATTTCATTGTGTATATACATGACATTTTCTTTATCCATTCAACTGTTGTCGGATACTTAGGTTGTTTCCATATCTTAGCTATTGTTAATACTGATGCAATAAACATGTGAGTGCAGATATCTGTTCAACATGCTGATTTCATTTCCTTCGGATATATACCCAGCAGTGGAATTGCTGTATCATATGGCAGTGCTATTTTTAATTTTTTGCAGAGCTTTCATACCGTTTTCCATATGGGTATACTAATTTATATTCCTACCAACAGTGTGTAAATTTTTCCTTTTCTCCACTTTCTCACCAACACTTATTTTCTTGTGTCTTTTTGATAATAACCATTTTAACTGGAGCATGGAGGTATCTCATTGTGGTTTTGATTTGCATTTTCCCCCAATGGTTAGTGATGTTGAGCATTTTTTCATATACCTGTTGGCCATTTGCATGTATTCCTTTGAGAAATGTTTATTAAGGTCTTTTGCTCATTTTTAAATTGGGTTATTTGTTTTTCTGCTGTTGAGTTGTTTGAGCTCCTTATATATTCTGGATATTAACCTTTTGTCTGATGTAGGGTTTCCAAATGTTTTGTTTGCTGTGCAATGGCTTTTAAATTTGATGTAATCCCATTTGTCTATTTTTGCTTTGTTGCCTGTGCTTTTGAGGTCTTATTTTAAAAATCCTTGCCCAGCTCAACATGGTGAAGACTTTCACCACTGTGTTTTATTCTGGTAGTTTCATAATTTCAGGTCTTACATTTACCTCTTTAATCCATTTCATGTTAATTTTTGTGTATAGTGAAAGGTAAGGGTCTAGTTTCATTCTTCTGCATGTGGATATCTAATTTTTCCAGAACCATTTATTAAAAAGACAGTCTTTTCCCCAATGTATGGTCTTGGCACCTTTGTTGAATATCAGTTGGCTGTAAGTGTATGAATTTATTTCTGGGCTCTTTATTCTGTTTCATTGGTCTATGTATCTGTTTTTATGCCAGTACTATGCTGTTTTGGTTACTATAGCTTTGTAGTATATTTTAAAGTCAGATAATGTGATGCCTCCAGCTTTGTTATTTTTTCTCAGGATTGCTTTTGTTATTTGAGGGCTTTTGTGGTTCCATATGAATTTCAGAATTGTTTTTTCTATTTCCGTGAAGAATGTCATTAGTACTTAATAGGGATTGCATTAAATCTGTAGGTAAATAATTTTTTAATAACAGCTTGACTGAGGTATAATTTACATACCACAAAAATCACCTTTCAAATAGTAAAATGCAGTGTTTTTAATATATTCACAATGTTGTGCAATCATCACCACTATCCAATTCCAGAATATTTTCATCACACTGAAAAGAAATCCCATCTCCATTAGCAGTCACTTCCCATTTTCCTCCAACCCTGCCAGCCCTTGGCAACCACCAATCTATTTTCTGTCTCTGTAGATTTGCCTTTTATGGACATTTCATGTATATGGAATCGTGCAACACATGGTCTTTTGCAAGTGGCTTTTTTCACTTAACATAATATTTTTAAGGTTTGTCCATGTTGTAGCATATAATCAGTATTTCATTCTTTTTTATTGCTGAATAATATTTCATTGTATGGATATACCCACATTTTGTTTATCCATTCATCAATGGATAAACATTTGGGTTGTTCCCACCTTTGAGCTAGTATAAATAATGTTGCTGTGGAACATTCATGTACAAGTACTCGTGTGAACATGGGTTTTCAATTCTCTTGGGAGTAGAATCGCTGGGTCATATGATAACTCTATGTTTAACTTTTGGAGGAACTAACAGACTGTTTCCCAAAGTTACTACACCATTATACATTACCATCAGCAATTTATGAGGGTCCCAATGTCTTCATAGCCTCAATAACACTTATTTTGTTTGTTTGTTTATTTGTTATTATAGCCATCCTAGTGGGTATGAAATGGTATTTTGTGGTTTTGTTTTGCATTTCCCGAATAACTAATGTTGAGCATCTTTTCATGTGCTTATTGGCTATTTGCATAACTTCTTCAATGAAATGTCTACTCATTTTTTTTACCCTTTTAAAAATTAGGTTATTTGTCTTTTTATTGATTTTTTGTTGAATCGTAATGTTCCTTTTGTATTCTGTATGCAAGTCCCTTTGCAGATATATGATTCACAAATATTTTACCCCACATTGTCTTGATTACCATTTCTTTGTATTAAGTTTTAAAATGAAGAGGTGTGAGTCCTCAAACTTTCTTCTTCTTTACAAGACTATATTGGCTATTCAGGTTTCCTTGCATTTTCCATATGAATTTTATAGTCACCTTCTCAACTCCTTCAAAAATAAAGCAGCTAGGACTTTGAAAGGGATTGTGTTAAATCTGTAGATTAATTTGAGTAGTATTGCCATTGTAGCCATGTTAAGTCTTCCAATCCATGGACATAGGATGCTGGGGCAAGTCATTTAACCTCCCTGGTCTCATCAGCTTTATTTCTAAAATGGGAATAATAATAACCATTCTATCTCACGGGGTTGTGGTGAAAACTGCATAAGAAAATTCTTCTTATGGTGGGAAATATAACATAAATGTAAGGGATTATTTATGACAACACTATAAGAATCAGTATAGCCTCTTTATGTGATAACTCTGAGGAGCATTAAAAACATTGGCTGATATTTGCTTTTTTCTAAAATTAGTTTAATTTCTTTAAAGTCACATTTTCTATTTCCTAAGTGTGGCTGGTGCCCTAGCAGTCTCCATGGAATAGTGATAAAGAGTATTGGCTCCAGAGCCAGACTACCTGCTTTCAATTCCCAGTTCTACCACCACATTTGACCTTAGACAAGTTACTTGGCTCTCTGTCACTCAGCCTTCTCATTTGCTAAATGGGGATAATAATACTGTAATACTTACCTTATAGAGTTCTTGTTAAGATTGAATGAACTAATTCACATAAAGTGCTTAGAAATGTGCCTGACACATTGTCAGGACTTAATAAATGTCAACCATCATTACAGCCTCATATAAAAGTACTTGAGGGCTCTACACCTAGTGGCATTTATAATCAAATATATGTGAAATTGCCTCCAGCCTCTTGGTTTGCATGACTTGAGTAAGTCCGGCATTTGCTTGGAGCTGGAGTGAGTACCCCCTGTAAAGAAACTAGACTGAAATGGAAATTCTTACACAATAAACTGGAGACTGCAATTTCCCTGGCTGGATATATGAATAAATAATTGCTTTTAAAATGAATATGACATTGTGCAATGTAAAGCCCTTCTTAGTTGTTTAAATAGAAAACATGCAGATTTCTTAGGATAATTATCAATATTTCTTGAGAAATCACTGCAAATAACATTGCATCATCTTTTTTCTTTGGGAGTCTATTTCTCTGTGCTCCTAGGTTTTGCTTATTAGAAACAGCTAGGGGAGAGAGTCAGAGCTGTATATGCACATCCATGCTGTGCCTATCTCCAGTCAGTCCCCTTAGACACAGTCTGATCCCTGATGGCATCTTGTTCTAGGGAAGCTGTGTTGGGTTGATTGCTGGTATAGCATTCTGCCTGCTGCTAGTCTTCTTGAAGGTTGGGCTCAGGGAAATCGTCAGGAGCAGATTGGGAATCATGACATCCAATCCCATAATGACAGTTTATAAAAGACACAGAGTAATTTTTCCTAAAACCGGAGAATCAGGGGATTTACAGGGGCCCTTGACAAGCCATCCAGATTATAGTTCATTCATCAGCCTCCAGGAAGACCTATAGTGAAATCATTTAGGACAAACTGATATGTGGCCCCCCCCCACCCCTGTGCTCTCTGCTATTTAGTCCATTTCCTACTTCAGGGGAAATGAATGTTAGGACACTTGAGCATTTACATGGAGTTTAGGGGATAAAGCCTTAGATAGGAAGGCTCCCCTCCACAAATCCCTCATTCCCCAGCATGGAAAACCTAAGAAACAAAAGGGCAGAAGAGAAAAAGCCAAATAGCAACAGATCCCTTGTGCCAGCCAAGTGTTGCTTAGCAGAGTAACCTGGGTATTGGATGTGGGTACAGCCGTGTGGAAGCAGTAAAGTAAGTCAAAGGCAAGGAAATCTAGTAGCAGGCTTGTAGTCTAACCTTAGAGGAAAGCTCTGATGCATTTAAGAATATTTGAGACATTCTTATAAAATGATTTCTTCTGTTTGCTGCTGACAATAATTAAAAAATAATTTATGAAGCCAAAGGCTGGTAAGTACTGGTCAGAGCCTGATGTGAACCCCAAAAAGAATTTCATTAGTTTCTTTTAAAATTTAGAATTGTGGCCTCAACCTCCTTATTCTCCTCTCCCAAATTCTGCTCTCTAGTTGGCTCCCATTTTATTTCTCTCCACCAGAAAGTTCTTCTGTCCCCCATGTTTAAAAATTAGGCTTCCATTCTCCCAGCCCATCATTAAAATTTATGTTCTTCATAATGTAGATTCAACTAAATATGAGGTAGAAAGCAACTTGATTGAACTAATTCAAGCAAAGGTAGAGATGATTGAAAAGTCTTGAATGATCTCAGGACTCTGCATTTTAAAAGATTGGTTTCCACTAAATTAATTTCTAATCTTGGAAAAATTGTAAACTAAGTCATCTGATAAATTTTTTTGGAGGGAAGGTTTGGGGAGAGGGAGGGACTTTCTGGTGCCCTTCAGATCACACACTACTTTGCCCACACTGTTTTGGCTATATCGTAGTTGTAAAGTCATCCATGACAGGAAGTATGGCCACAACCTCAAAAAGCCTACCCACTCAGAAGCATAAGGCCTTGAAGCATTAGGGTTTAAATGAAAGTGAGAATCAAAGCTGTGGCAGTTGTTTATTGGGTCTCTGTGGAAGTTTCCAGTTGGCATCTCCCTGGAGGAAATTTTCCCTCTTTGTTCTATACTTATAGAGAAGTCTGACAAAGGCCCATGATTGCTGTGTCTTGGAGTTTTCTTGCTGAGAGGCAGTTTGCAAGAGATGAATGAGAAGGTAAGCATCAAGATGAAGTTTAAGATTGAGATGCTCTAAACTAATTGGGAAAGAGAGAGAGCCCTTTGAATCTGTCAACCTGAGTCAACCAGGTAGATGGTGTCTTTTTTGTCCTCTGCTATAGTTTGGATATTTGACCCTTGAAACCTCATGTTGAAGTTTGATCCCCAGTGTTGGAGGTGGGGCTTAATGGAAGGTGTTTGTGTCATGTGGGTGGATCCCTTATGAATGGCTTGGTGCTGTCTTCAAGGTAAGGAGCGAGTTCTTGCTCTGTTAGTTCCTGTGAGAGTCGATTGTTAAAAAGAGTCTGGCGTCTCCCCTCCTCTGGCTTTCTCTTTGACCATGGGATGTCTGCATGCCGGTTCCCTTCACCTTCCACCAAGAATACAAGCAACCTGAGGCCTTCACCAGATGCAAATGCCCAATCTTAAAGTTTTCCACACATCAGAATTGTGAGCCAAATAAACCTTTTTTCTTTATAAATTACCCAGCCTCAGGTATTCCTTTATAGCAACACAAATGGACTAAGACACCCTTTCAATTTGACAGATAGTGAAATTCAGTATTGGGCTGACACACACACACACACACACACACACACACTTGTGACATGGGCATGCATTGCTTCACAAGCAGATTTACTTCAGACAACAAGCAACCAATCCTGCAGTGAGGATCCACCTGGCTGGGCAGTGACTGGTTTGCAGATGCATAGCTCTGCTTGAGCTCTGCAAACATGCTCTTTAAGCTTTATCCCTTGGGGTTTCCAGCTCATCACCAGCATTGCCCTCCTTCACACACAAGGACATACTATGTGGTTTGCAGGGGCAGTATATCCCTCACTCTGAATGACAGAACAGCCAAACAAGACCCAAGAGAAAGGGAAAGTTAATGAACGGAAAGATTCCAAAACTTCCAAAGCAGGCTGCCTGAAAACTTTGAAAAGGTCTTTAATTCTGATGGATTTAGCTGCTTAATATCTTTAACAGAAGCAATGATGTATATTGTTTATTAATAAATGCTATGTTTATCTCTTCATTGGCACCTACTCTGCTCTCTATCCTGACAAGAATACCTACCCATGTGGTTTTCATCCATGTCTGTGAATCAGAATCACCCAAGGAATATATGTATATTTTTAAAATCTAGATGACCCAGTCCCATCCCAAACCTACTAAATAAGAGTCCCTGGAAAAGTGGCACAACTATTCACATATTGTTTTTTAAAATTTTTTTATATTATTTTTGAAGCAACAAGTCTGTGAGGTATGCATTATTACCCTCACTTTATAGATGAGGAAGTTTAGGCCTATAACATTTCAATGATTGGGTGAGTTCACATGGCTATAAATTTGCTAAGCTAAGATTCAAAGCCAGGCCCATGTCTCCAAAAGAGACAGTACCCTGATATAGACCTCTTTTTTAAATTTATTTTTTATTTGTATATATTCATGGGGTACAAGTATAATTTTACTACATTAATATATTGCATTGTGGTGAAGTCAGAACCTTTAGTGCATCCATCACTGAAACAATGCACATTGTACCTACCAAGCAATCTGTACAACATATTTCTACCCAGTTATCCAAGCCAGAAACCTGGGCAGCATTTCTAACTCCTTTTTCTCCCATCAATGCCCTCTTCCCCAGCATCTATCTAATCAGTCATTAAGTCTTACCTGCTCTCTGCCGTGAGTAACTCTGAGATCAACTCTATCCCCACATCCAGGCCACAACTAGCTCTGTTTCTGACTGTAACAGCCTCCTAACCTGACTCCTTTTGCTTTTGTCTTGATCTCCATCTTCCATCTCACTGCCCATGTCCAGATTCTCCCTTTCTACCCAGTCCCTGAGTGACACATAGGTAACATTTCATGTATTTCTTAATGAATTCACAGTGACTGTCTGGTGCACCATGTTGGAAAGGGTTATGTGGCTCTATCAGGGCTTATTGAAAGTAGGATAGTGCTTTTTAAGAACGCTGTAAGAGAGTATCATGATTGTGTACACAACCTCTTTTAAACCAGAAGTCTTGCTCTAGTAGTTTCCATCCCTTTCTTGGTCTTTAATTTCATCATCGTATCAACATTTTTCTACTCTTTTAAAATCTAACCATCATTTTCCTTGATAGAGAAGATGGAAGCAACATGGGCACCAAGCAATTCCATAATCTCCCTGTAGTTACTACCATTATACTATTACATTATAAATCACCCATCCAAGTACTAACCAGGCCTGACCCTACTTAGCTTCCAAGATACATTATAAATATCAATCCACAGACATATACTCTCCTTCTTCTTGCTCTATCTAACCAAAAAAATAAAAAGCCCTTTTTTGGGGGATGTGGGAAGGTTGTTGTTCTTGATAGTTTCTGAATCCTTAAGTCACTGTGGGTTTTGGTTTTTTGTGGCTTTGTCATTGCAGTTTTGTTCCACTCGTTTTTGTTTGTGTTTGGTTGTACCGGTGTCCCTTCATTCATCTTTTGTCTACGTATATTATAAATATTTATACATATATGGATTATACATACACAGGCGTGGTTACTTCAATGTTATAAATCGTAAAATCCCTTTTTGTCTGGAAGGAATTTTAGACATTTTATTTTTTCCAATGGTTTTCAAACTTTTTCTGGTTGCAGAACTCTTTCTCCAGGGAACTTGTATTCAGAATCCCAGTACATAAAACAAACATTCATAGTACCTGGTAGAGCAAGAAAGGAGAATTGCATCTTCCATGTCTTTGGGCCTTGAAACAGCTACATAGCACAATTTTAAAGCTACAGTGGTAATCACCTCCCCCAATTTACTAATGAGAAAATGAAGGTTCAGAGAAGTAAAGTGACTTGCCCAAAGTCACACAGCACGTAGTAAATCAAGATCTAAAATTTAAATTTCCTAATTTGAAATCCGATGCTCTTTCTTTTCTAACACATTCCACATGGAAACCAGCATCACGTCCAGAAGTTCTAGAGAAAACTCTGGTTACAAGACAAAATAATAATATTAACAGTGAACATATCTTGAGTGTTTACTATATGCCAGGCACTTTAACCGCTTTACTTCTGACTATGGTCTTGCTCTTTTAGAGCGCCTTAACCTGAATTAAATACTGTACCTGCACCATTCACATGTTTCTGATCATCTTTTGAATACATCCAGCATCTTTGCCTCTTCACTCCCACTTCTAGTGTCTTAATTCAGGTCCACATTATCTTTTTTAAAAAAGTAACAGCTTTATGGAAATATAATTCATATACCATAAAATTAGTATAAATAGTACACATACAATGGTTTCTAGCATATTTACAGAGTTGTGCAACCATCACCACAGTCTAATTTTGCAATATTTTCATCACTCCAAAAAGAAACCCCATTCCCATTAGCAGTCACTCCCCATTTTCCCCTCTCTGAAGCCCTCAGAACCACTAATCTACTTTGGGTCTATGAATTTGTCTATTCCAGATACTTCGTGTAAGTGGAATCATACAATATATGGTCTTCTGTAACTGGCTTCTTTCACTTTACATGTTTTCAAGACTCACCCATGTTGTAGTATGAATTAGTATTTTATTCCTTTTTGGTGACTGAATAGTAGTCCATTGTATGAATGGATCACATTTTGTTCATCCATTTGTCCATTGATGAACTCCTTATTATCTCTTGTTTGAACTAGTGCAATCGCATTCTGACTCGTGCTCCTACCTCCATTATTCCCTCTGCTCTTCCCACTGTCATTAGGAACATTTTGTAAAAGAACAGATTTACCATCACTACCTCAGTGGTTCCCTATTCTAAGCAGGAAATCACAAACTTAACTGCCTCTAGAGGCAAGGTAAGTAATGCAGAAGTGTGAACTTGTGAGATGCAAGACAATTTTTGAGTGGTGGGTTCAGTGGTCAGTTGGAGAGCAAGCCCTGCTTGAAGGCATTGAAATTTGAAGTTTTAAAAAAGAAAACAAACCATTGTGCTAACCTAAAAAGTAGCCTGCTTTTTTTCTGTGCCTTGTCTATAGGAGAACCACCAAACCACTTTTCAAGGCTCTTTATCACCGCCTAACACCAGTCGTACCTCCTAGTTCCTCTCCTGCATCTCTACCTCCTTCTCCTCCCTGCCGTTCTGTCCTACTCCATGCTCTAGCCATCTCATGCTATTGAAAGGGCCCAAATTACCCTTTGTACTTCCTAGATTTTGTGCCTTTTTTGTTCCCTCTGCATAGAATACCCACCTTCTATTTCTCTTCCTAGAGAGCTGATTCTCCATCCTTTAAGATCCAGCTTAAATTTCATCCACTCTACTACCCTTTATAGTATACCTCTCTTATCACACCTATCACATTATAATCGAACATCCTGTGTGCAGGCCATCTTCCCTATCATGCTGTCAGCTCCTCCAAGGCAGGGATGTTGTTCTAGTCAGTGTTGTATTTTTAGAAACCTATCAAAATGCCATTGAAACTCTTGGGGTGGGTTGGTTGCTTTTCTGTCACAGAGAGCATGTGTCTGCAGCTGCCAATGTTCTCCAGCTAGTTATTTTCTGGGTATAGGTGCTCCTCACTGTCCAGCAGTCTACAGAGAGGAGGCTCCTATGCTACAATATTTGGCTAGGAAGAAGGGATATTTCCCTGCCTTTTCCTGGAGCAACTATTCAATGGATCCCATGTTAAAGCAGTTCTTGGTCCAAAGCCATCTTAAGTGGGTGTGTCGGGGTTTGAAATCGGACATTGTGATACTGGTCTAGCTACCTCAGTGTCTCATACCACACAAGAGATGAACCTTATTGTCCAGGCCTGGGAAGTGGAGGACAGTAGTCCCAATTGGATGTTCCCTGGGACTTTGGACAGTTTTCCATGTGGACCTTCATCATCCCCCAACTTGCCCCCTTCCCTTCCCTTCCCACAGTCCTCATTCCTTTCCCTCTTCTTTGTCTCAGCCTTCTCCATCCCACTTTCCCCTCTGTGTCATTTATCCCATTAGAAATAATCAAACCTCAAGATCCACCAACTCTCCCTTCAACTTATAAATTTTGCAGCCTCAGAAGATCCACAAATGTCAATATATTTTCCATTTTTTTCTGTTGCTACTGGTCTGTGTAGGTCAGGGTAGGTTGTCTCAAGGGTAAGCTTTTGTCACAGACGGGATAGGGCATGCTGATGATTTTCTGCTCAAGCCTATAGTCTTGTTCATCCTTGAAAGTGTATGCAGTTAAACAGACACTTCTCTGGTCATGAGAAATTCACTTTCTTCCTTAACATAACTAGTACTCCTGCTTTATTATGCGATGAAAACACTTGCCATCTCCCAGCCCTGCATCTGTATTTTATTCTCCTTCCTTCCTTCTTTTCTTCCTTCCTTTCCTCCTTCCTTTCTTGCTTTCTTTTTTTGCAGAGGTGGTGGTGGGAGATGGAAAGACAGCCAAACTTAGCTTGTTATAGATTTTATTTGTCTGTGGCAAAGGTCCCAGCAAAGATCATTTCTGTTACTGAAATACAATTCCACAAAATTTATTGAATGCCTTCTGTGTGTTGGGCAGTATCCTGGTTGTGATTTGTTTCCATGAACTAGTATTATGAAACTTCTCCAGAACTGGCCAAATCAAAGGGCTTAAGATTTGATGCTGACACCCAGGATTTTCTCCAATGAATAAGTTCTTATGCAAAGTTAGTCGCATGTAACAAAACCAGAAGGTTTGATTATTTTGGTAGCAATCTAGAAGTACTATTCCCAGAGCTCTCTTCATCAGTGTTCATTCAACCAACAAATGTGGATTGGTCGCCTGCTATGTTTCAGGCACTGTATGAATTACTGTGGCTATGCTGATGAAAAAGACTTCCCTATCTCATGAAGGAAGCAAATATATATAATACTAAATGCATTACAATGTTTCGAGTGATGTAATCAAGGTATGAACAAAGTAATTAGTGCAGAGGTTGGCAAACGGCTGGCCACCTGTTTTAGTGAATAAAGTTTTATTTTGGAACACAGCCATGTCCATTCATTGACTTATTGTCTATGGCCACTTTGTGCTACAGTGGCAGAGTTGTGGCAAGAGAGACTGTGGCCTGCAAAGCCAAAAATATTTACTCCCTGGTCCTTTACAGAAAAAGTTTTCAGACTCCTGCCTTAGAGAAATTGTCTGTTTAGGGTAATCTGCAAAACATCAAAGAGATGATGTTTGAGCTGGAACTTTTAGAATTAGTCATACTTTTTCAGGTATACAAGAGGGGAAAGGATATTATAGGCGGAAAGATCAGAGGCAGAAGTTGAGCAAAGATACAGAAGTACAAAAAAGTAAGGCCTTTACCAAAAACCGTTGAATGATATACTTTAAATGGGTGAAGTACAATATGTGAATAGAATGCAGGTAAAGCTGTTTCTTTAAAAAAAAAAATTGGGAACTGGTCCAGTGTGTCTCAATGGAGCATTAGAGTGAGACAGTTTTATGTTGTGCATTACAAGATGTTTAACCTCCCTAGTTTCCACCTGTAAATGCCAGTAGAGTCCTCTAAGCTTTATGACAGCCCACACTACCATCATACACCTCCAAACACCCCCAGGAGGGCAGTAACAGGCTTACTAAGAGGCACTGATAGTCCAGTGTGGCTTGAGTACAGGGTGTATGGAGGAAGTGTCAGGCAGTGGCATGGTAAGGAATTTCAATGCTATCCTTGTGGCAGTTAGTCCTTCTCCAAGTCTACAGTTTATGTACTAAGATCTCTCCTTTGGGGAAAAGCTGCTACCTCTCTGTAAAGGAAACTTTTCTAGGAGATCCCAAGTGTCAGCCTCAGATGGAAAGCCCAGAAAAAAGTAGATGCTTCCATAATTCCATCCCTAGCCATTGACCACCCGGCGGAAGGCTGACCATCCCATTAAGCTGTGGCCAATTGAAGTGAACAAATTTGCTGTAATGCAATCACAGAGACACAGCTGGAACGTGCAGCTCTATAGTGAACAAACTGGGTCGTTAAGCACGCATTAGCAGCTGGTAACCCACCCTTTAAAACTATTAACATGCTGATAAGACATTTTAAACACTCAATAAATAAAAGATGCCATTAAAAATGGTGTGAATGTATTTATATGTTCCAAAGCTCTACAAAGTAAGAATGATTTATTTTCGTCAGTGCTTTTAATCCTTGCAACTTCTGCTTTTCTACATTTTTTCACCACTCCTCTAAGAGAGGCGGGAAGCATTTGCGTTCTCATTCCCCAGAAGCATTCTCAGGAGGGAGCAGGTTAACAGCATTCAAATAACATTTCAACAGGCTGGGGGTATTGGGAGGTTGAAGTCAAGTTCTCTTCAGCTCTCAAGGTCAGCCAACTCCAATATACTCTAAGCAGCAGTAATGTTTGCTGGGCCTTGAAAGAAGAGAATATGTTTTGAACAAAATGACAGCCACATTGTCACATTGGTTAGGTTGTGTGTTGGAGAGCACTCAAGGACAAAGTTCACTTACCCAGTATGTTGGTAAGGGGGGTTTAGTGAGATGTTTAGCTGCTTCAATTTTAAAGACCCTTTCCTGAATATGTTGCAATTATACTGCAATCAGGCTAACTTCTCTTTGTGCCTCCATCTCATTCACAAATTAAAACAACATTTTATGGGGTCCAGTTTAGTTGAAATTGTTGTAATTATTGCCTCATTGATTGCAAACCAGGAACCACCCACTTCTCTTAAATACAGACAGCTGGGCCATCTGTTCCCTATGAATCATGTAAACAGAGAAGACTTGAGAGAAGGATTTAAACACTTTCCAACCTGGCTCTGCCTTATTTCAAAAATGCAATCAACTGTCCAGAGACTTAACAGATGCAATGCTTAAGATCTGACCTGCCAACTTGATCCTCTCGTGTAACATAGAAAGTTCTGGTTAGAAAATGAGGTCAAAGCCTCCAAGCTAGTCATATTTGGTTTTCCTGCTCATTTAATTAAGGTTTTAAAAAATTACATAGGAAATACATACACGGGAAATAAAAATTCAAGCAGTACAGAATGGCACCGAATGACAAAATGCTCCCTCCCTGCCCCTTGCTTCCAGACAAATCCCTTTAGACCTCTGACTTTTCTGTTTTTAGTACTTTGGATGTTAATTGCATTACTCTAGTTTTTGGTTTATCAACTTTAATCTGTATCGAGACTTCCCACTAAGAAAGATGATGAATTTGGCTCCCTCATCCTCTCTCAGTGTGGCCAAGACCCTAATTCATTAATTCTACCTCTCCTCCCCCCTTGAAATTTTTATTATAGTTTTTAGTTTTTATATTAGTTCAATTCTAACTTCAAATAATGCACTTAAGCCTTGATTTCTTAATCCATCCACTTGGTTTTTATTTTATTACATCTATATGCAGCCAAATTTAATATTTTCCTTTTTATAGTTTATACTTTTTGTCTTGTTGAAGAAATCTTTCCCTGCTGCAAGATTATAAAAATATTGTCCTATATTTTATTTTAAAAGTTATGTCTTTTATACTTTAGCCCCTAAACCATCTGGAATTGACTGTTGTATATAGTGTGAAATAGAGATCCAATTTCATTTTTTCCATATGGATAATCATTTGTTTCAGCACTGTTTATTAAACAGTCCAAGCTTGCCCCACTGTTTTGCAATGCCGTTTCTGCTATATATCAAGTGTTATACAACACTTAAAATAACCGTTATTCTGTCTCTGGGATCTCTATTCTGTCCTCTTGGTCAATTTGTTCTAATTGAATTGCATGCCTGAGGGTCACCACAATCTCTGAACGTTGGTTTTTTTCATCCTTAAACTGGGGATAACAATATTGTGCCCTAACTACCTCAGAGAACTGATGGGAAATCAAATGGAATAATGCATGTAAAGATACTTTGACAAATGGAAAGTGCTATTCCAATTATGGAACCATAACATGCTGGCGTCAAAGTGACTTTAGATATCACTTTGTTAAGGCCTTTATATTTACAGAAGAGGAAACTGGGGTTTAGAGCAGGTGAGCAATCCGCTCACATAGAAGACATCATTATTATGCTCCTAGAGTATGCTTCCTAAGGCCTCAACATAAAGCAAAGGGCATTTTATGTAATCCCACTAAAATATCAAGTCAAGGACTTAATCCTCTAGGACTGTCTGTTGGACACTGTTCATATTTTCCCCAAAATGTGATGTAATTGCTGAAGGTCAATATATTACTTCCTGTGCCTTATGGCCGATTTCAAGGTTGAATGGTGCAAATGCAGTTTTCCATAGCCACCTCTTATTTAACAGCACATATTGGTATACGTCACAGCCACTTAACAAATGGCATCTACCCAGTTGGTGCCTGTCACACAGCTATTATGTGTTAAATATAAGACACAGTTAGGCGATTTATGTTGCTATTTTATGTAAAACAAGGACATCTATTTATAGAAACTAGCCCATCTGCAAATTGGCAAATGCACCTGAACGAGAAGACGAAAGTTTAATTTAAACATTAAATAGCAATAAAGATAATTAGAAACTTCCATCTTCATTGAGTTAGAAAAAAATCTGTCTCAAAGACTGAACTTGGGCAGATAGTCTACAAACAGGGAATAACTATTACCATATGATAAAGTGGGGTTATAAAAGCATTATTTTTTATTTTTTGTTATCAAATATATCATTTACACAAAAAGATTAAATATGCCTACAGTTTGAGGATTAATAATAAAAAATAAAACAACCACCCTTGCATCTACGACTTAAGTTAAAAAATAGTATATTACCAATATCTTAGAGGCCCTCAGTGTGTCCTCTATTGCACCTCCCCACTCCCAGGGTAGCCACAATCCTGGATCTTATGTTAATTATTCCCTTGCTTTTGTTTGTAATTTTGCCGCCAATGTATGATTCCCTAAAAAATGCATTGCATAATTTTGCCTTGTTTTGAAATTTACATAAAACAAAATCATACTGTTTGTATTCTTTTGGCATTTTCTTCCTTCGTCAGCATCGGAACCTAACTGACTGAGCCTTAGATACATTTTAAACTTATAAAAATTCAACTATATGATAGAAAAAGGAAAGAAAAAAAAGTAGCAGAAATATTGAAAGAGAGAAGAATGGTCATTTAAATGGTGTTGGCAATTCTGTCCTATATCTAGAGTTGTCAAATAAAATATAGGACACAAAGTTAAATCTGAATTTCAGCTAAAAAACCCAAAAATTTTAATATAATTATTGCATGGGACATATACTAAAAAGGGTTATTGGTTGTTTATCCAATATTCAAATTTAACTGGGCTTCCTGTTTTATTTTGTTTGCTAAATCTGGCAACCTATCCCATCCCATTAGTTCAATGAGCCTGCACCCAGAGTGAATGGATGTGTGGAAAATATGGCTCTCTTGTTTTTTCAAAACATTTTCCAATGTCACATGACAGTGTTATATGTGAATCCAGTGCTCAACCATAGGAATGATAATGTGTCCCAATGCTGGAGACAAAACTGGCTTCCTTCCTAGGTTATTTTTGAAGGTAGTTTTGATTGTACACAATTATATCAGGAAATGCATTCAGTCACCAGTAACAGAGACCCAGGCACAGCATTTTAAAAATAAGAACTTATCCACTCATGTGAAGGAAGTCTAGAGATAGGCAGTACAGTGATGATATAATGGTCTCAAATGTCATCAGAGACTCAAGCTCCTATCTTTCTGCTTCATCATCTTTAGTGCCGACTTCTGTCCTCAAGTTCACTTCATGGTCCATGATAGCTCCTAGAGCTCCAGTCATCAAGCTTACATTCCAGGCAAGAAATATGAGGGATATGGGGCAATAAGGGCATTCACCAGCATTCTGTCCAAATTTAAATAGCTTTTCTACAAGTCCCTTTTAACAAGGTCCACTTAGATCCCATTAACCATCCCTAGCTCAGAAATGTAGTTTTTAATAAACCATTACTATCCAGAAAAGTCTCAGGTTTCTGTCACTAAGGATAAAAGGAAAAGTGGATATTGGCTAGGCAATTAGTAGTCTCTGCCACAGTGATTTTTGCCTTATCTACTTAATTAAGAACCCAACCCCTGAGTAAGATAGGATTCCACTGTGATTATTTGCAGGGACAATTGTCTAAACTCTCATCCATTGCTTTTTTTGAATCATAAATAATCAGTCCAATTATATTAGCATGTTGGAAAAACAAAGTATAAATCTGTCTATAAAACTGACATACATTTTTTTTTTAAGAGACAAAGAGGTTGCACTTGAACTCCTGGGCTCAAGGGATCCTCCTTGTGTAGCTGGGACTCTAGGCATGTGCCACTATGCCTGGCTGAAATTTGACAAACATTTTAATTCAAACTACTACACTGCTATAAATAAGTAGCCCTTTCATTTAAATCCTTCACAAACAACATACTTTGTAATAATTAAGTACTAAAGGATGACACTAATAAATGCAGTCAATCCTCATAAACACATTTTTATACCAAGAAACACTATTTAAAGGATCTTGTACATAACCCATGTACAGGGACAATCATCATGTCTCCTAAACTCTTTGGAGGGTGCTCAGAGATATACTACTGAGCAATGCTTTTTGTCCGACATAGAAGTGTGTTGGATCCTATATCTATCCCCTTTAATTCATCAATAAACCATCATAGCCAGTTTGTGGGTTTCCAGAATCCTTGTTACCCCCTTCAGGGACACCATTTGGTTCTTTATCTTCATCTGAAAGGTACGGGGGGGTGCAGTGTAAATAAAAGATAGACAAATGGATTTTTTTAAAGAAGTCATAGAAAGAGTGAGGTAAGGAAAGAAATTGAAATAAAGAGATACAATTTAATTTTAGAGCTATTTGGATATTCAATTTACTAATGATTTCCTGTATAAACAAGAGTTTATTTTATGGCAAAATTATACTATAGTCCACAAGGTGCCTGTTGGCTCCCTAATCTTCAACTTTTCCAAGTGTAAGAGTCAGTTCTAGAAACAGAAGGACCACCAACTACTACAGCAGGTTCTCCCCCAGTAACCTCCAAAGCAAGGTCCAGGAATAGAGTGGTGAGCATCACTGCAGTGTGACACTTGGTCCCACTTCCAGACTCAGATTCACCTGCCTGTACAAGTGGGCGCACATACTATTGCTCTGACTATACAGATATATTATATATAATTCACTATTGTCAAAGTGGAAAAATAAAAAGTGACATTAACATCGACATATTTGTACCTTTGATTATGGGATTCACTCGGCCTGGCATATTCTTCCTGCATCTTCTTTATCAAATCTGAATTCATGTTTTAAAGGCCCAAGTCAAGGGCTAACTCTTTTGTGAAGCCATCCCTAATCTCCTCAGGCAGAACTAACTTAACCCTCCTCTATACTTTCCCTACATTTTGCTTAGCACTGATTGCTACTCCATCTAGCACACATTTCATTCTGCTTTCTATAGAGAGTGTTTATATGATTGTCTCTTGCTAGATTGTGAGCAACTTGTGTGTGGTCTGGGGGCAGATGTTAGTTCATCTTTGTTCATAACATGGAATCTCTCAGTCCCCATGGCCCTCGGTTCAAAGCGGTCCTCATCCCGTGATATTATTTGGGGAAAAGGTAAACAGTGATTCTTTTCTTATTCACCACTGGTGAAGCATGCATTGATTGAGTCTCAAGTCATAATCCATTATGAGCCAGTATTATATTTAACAAAAGACCATCTTGTGCTCCGTCTAGAGGAGTGTTTGTATTGCAAGCACAGAAGGCCGTCTTTAAGATGCATTCCTAAAATTCAACCTGCAGAGAGTATTATGGGAAGTCTCCAGTGTACTCTGAAAAATATTAGCCAGCCATCACTAAAATCTATCCCTATGTCTATTACCTATTCCTCAAAATCTGTTCTTACTGTCTCCGAAGAAAAGAAGGGATTTAACTTTCCCCATCTTATCAGCCACCTTGATAATCAAGTGGTGTCTGGGCTCAATCCCAGAGGTGAAGTTAGATGTGTAGCCACACATCTCCAACACACAGATTTTGAGAGGAGTACTATGCTGCTATGGCTCTTATTCCATTCTGGTAGAACTCCAGGGAGGAGCAATCTACCCAGTCATAACTTGGGTTTCCTTCTTTCGTTATTGCAGAGACAGTCTTGCAAATACCAAACTTCTAAAGTCAGTACTTTGAATCAGTTTAGTCTACTGTCTGTGCCCAGTTGGGACTCTGGGAACATAAATTCCGAAATGAATATTAGGGTATTCACCACTGCAGTCCTTTGGCTGGATAGCACAAGAGATAGGGCAGGGGGGGTACAGTAATAAGAAAAATGCTTAGCAGTCTCTGCTTCTTCCTCTGAGTCCACAAAAGTGATTCGTTCTCTTTGACATTGTGTTCTGAGAACTCTTGAAATGTGGTGGAGTAGAAAGATCGGGGGGTTTGAAATTAGATAAATCTGGACTAAAATCTTGGCTCCATGTTTTATGGAAGCTCACTATGTGAGCTTGGAACAAATTACTTAAAATTTTCGAAGTACGTATCTATTTTTATATCTATTTTTAAATTGTAAAATGGAGTTAATGCCTACCACATACAAGTGTTGTAATGCATCACTAGGATGATGTAGAGCTCAGCACACAGGAAGCACTCATTTAACAGTAGCTGTAATCCATGCTCGTGAGTTATCAGCAAAGGTTGGTGGGCAATAGGCAGTTCTGTCCCTTGGGTAGTTGATAGTTTTGGATTTTTGTACAAATTATTAGCTCACCTTTTTATCCAATAACTGTGGAATACTAAACAGTGCCTGTGAGGTTGACTTTCCAGTGGTGTGATTTCCTCCTGCAAGCTTCTCAATCTTCATTCATCCTCAATCTGAAATCTGAAATCGCCTTTAGTTTTACAGATCAGCTAAATTGAGAGCCTCGAGGACAAATGAACTTTTATGCAGCATTAAAAAAGGACCCGAAAGCAGGTTTTGATAAAGAAAAAGAAAAAAAAAAAAGAAACAGTGATAAAGAAACTGGGCCTTAGAAGGCTAACACCAAAGGGTAAGGGTGAGTAAAACCAGAAAAAAAGAAAGCACCGAATATAAGGTTGGCCTACATAAAGATTCTTGGGCAAAAGTAATAATAATTACTGAGTAGTGACTATGTGCCATATCCTGTTCTAAGCCTTTACGTGGATTGTTTCATATAATCCTTTCAATAACCCTCTGAGGTCATTACAATTACTATCCCCATTTTGCAGAGGAAAATACTGAGGCATAAGAAGGTTAAGTAATAATTTTCCAAGGTTATTTATTGCCAGCACTGGGATTCAGACACAGGATGGCTGGATCCTGAGCCTGTGATTTTCAGCATCATATATGATAGCAGCTGACATTTGTTAAATGTTGATGGCAAAATATATGAGACATAACTCTAAGCACTTCTTGTGAATTATCTCATAATGATCCTCCAACAACCCTTGGGAGCCAATGCCCTTATTAACTCCATTTGACAGATTAAGAAACTGTGGTTTAGAGTTAAGTTACTTGTTCGAATCACATAGCAAGTCACACAGCCAAGATTTGGACCCATGCACTTTGGTTCTGTGGCCTGCACTTATAACAACTATTTTAAACTGCCTCTCCAGTTAGAACAGGTACAGGCTGACTATCCCTTGTCCAAAATTCTTGAGACCAGAAGTGTTTCAGATTTTGGACTTTTTTGGATTTTGGAATATTTACATATATGTAATAAGATATCCTGGGGATAGGACCCAAGTCTAAACACTAAATTCACTTATGTTTCGTATACACCTTACACACATAGCCTAAAGGTAATTTTATACAATATTTTTAATAATTTTGTACATGAAATAAAGTTTTTGTTACGTACTCACGTGTGGAATTTTCCACTTGTGGCATCATGCCGCTGCTCAAAAAGTTTTGAATTTTGTAACATTCCAGATTTTGGATTTTTGGATTAAGGATCCTCAACCTGGATTATTAAGCACATCTAACAGATGAGAAACTGTTGTCCAATGGCCTAGGTACCACAGCCAGTGAGCAGAAATAGGTCTTAAATCCAGGGTCCCTTAATCTTTGTTTTTACGAGGCTACCTGACCCCTTGCCATAGTTTGGGACTTTAGTTTGCAAGGCCTTTTGCTATTCTGTCTCTTTGTTAAATAGGTAGCTCAAAGACAATTTCTCAGTCTTTTGTTATTCCACAAGAGTTTGGTGAATTAGTTGTTGCTCTTTTCTGGTATTCCAAAGCTGAGAATTCCTAAAAAGTTGATCCAAGAAGATTGTAAGGAATAAACAGCCCTAGAATGTTCCTTCCTAGCTCTCACCCTCTGCCTCTGCCTTTTCAGGACTTACAGGAAATACACTGGCAATTATCACAGGGAACTCAGTCATTCAGCCAGTGCTACCTGACAAATCGCCTTGAAACTATTTTACAAGTGACAGATAAGCGCAAGGTCCTGGAAGGCACATGTTCTCTCTTCCTGAATTTCTGCCTGACTAAAAGCATGAGGCAAACAATACTAAGAATCTTATGTCTGAAATGCATTATTTCAGATGGCAGAAGAAGCTGTGTATATACCTATTAAATAGGCTTACTGAAACCTTATTTGCTCCGTATTAATTAAGTGATGCTAATATAACCTAGCATCTGTGAACAAGCCAAGAAGACATCTGTGGATTACTGGGACAAGCATTTCATATTTTTATAACCCTTTATAGCTCAAGTAGCTCAAAGTACTTTTGTAAACACTGGAATTTAGCCTTCTAACACACCCAGTATATAAGAAAGGGACAAATTTTTAGTCCCTCCTATTCAAATTTTAAAAATTGAGACGAAAAGATATTAAACGAGACAGGTCTCCATATTCTCAACTTACTGCTAAGTCCTTAAACTAGAGATTCTGCATAGCCAGACTGATTCTAGGTAAAAATACAACTGTGAAATTTGTCTTTGGGCCCTTCTGCATTTGCCTTCACCCATTCAGCAATCTTCATGCTCTTTCTGTGATTTCCTCTTCTCCTGCTCAAACGGCCTCATGCTAAAAGACTTTTTAATTATAGCTTCTCATATGGACCAGATCTACATTCTATGCCCCACTTTCCACATCCCCCTCCCTAGAAACTACCTGGGTCCCCTTCCAATAGGACTTCCTAGAAAGTGTCATGTAGGAAGGCAATCAGATAACCTGGCAATCCCACTTCTGGGAATGAATGTGATGGATATAAAAAGTACCAGGTGGCAAAAATAGATGTAGGATGACGTAAGAGTAAGGTTGACCAAGTTGATCAACTGTCTGAGTTTTCCCAGGACTGAAGGGTTTCTTGGAATGTGGGACTTTCAGTGCTAAAACCAGTAAAGTCCCAGAAAAACTGAAACAAGTTGGTAACCCAAAAAGATTGTTTATAGTAAGCAAACAACTGAAGACAAAAACAACCTAAATTTTCATCGATAGAGTAATGTTTGAGTAAATCATGGAACATAATTTTGTAGAATACTAGCTAGCTATTTTAAAAAATGAGATAAATCTCTATGTATTCAATAGAAAAAATGACTATACAAATTATTAAACAAAAAAGCAAACTATACAATAATATGTCTAGTATGATTATTAATACCATTTTTATGAAAACTAAAAAACAAAACTAAAGTAGAAAGTGACATGATCAGATTTGCATATTGGACACAATCCTAAAAATAAAAAGAAATCTTGGCATTTTAAATATCCATTTTTGTGCTGGATAACATAGGGATGTTTCATATACTTTGAAAGGTCATTAGGGCAATTATTAATTGTCATTATTACCTCAGAATAGAGAAATCTGGAATGACAGAATTACAGTGTCATACCAGAAAACATGCAAGCATTCAAAGGTGATTGAAAAAAAAAGAATAATAGAATGAAAACAAACAGGCTTTATTTTCAATTTCTTTTAAACTAACCTAAAAAGAAAAGCCAAATACAAATGCTGGTGATGAATGTGAAGAGAGAGGGTAACAAACATGTAAGATAATGCTTAGCCAGTAAATAGAAGGTTAAATAAATAATGAAGTAGAGCTGTTTGAATTTGATGGTGGTATAGATCTTTGACATGAACAAGTTCACTGTATGTTATGTATGGAAATAAGGAAAAGTGATTAGAAACGTGTTTCAGTGAGGGGACTACAGTCGGTGCAAAAACTGTGTTTCACGAGTGAAACGTGTTACAGAAATATAGACTTTGGGGAGCTGTCTATGTCTCAGAACATATCTCCCCTGAATGTCAAAGGTCCTCAATATACAAAAAGAAAGAAGAGTAGAAGTTAACTACACCAAAAACGTAATGATAATTCTTGCTGATTACTAGGAATACAGGCTATTTTGGTTACTTCTCAATATTCTTTTATGTTCTCCAAATTTATCTAGAAATGAAATATTGTGCTTTCATAATCAGAAACAAAAAACATTGAGTCAACTCCTAGCCATCACTGGAAGGAACATGAGGGAAAGGATTGTCCCTATGCAGTGTTGGAGGGAATGCGAATTAGTGACCCCTTTTTGGAAAGCAACTGGGTGTATTAATAAAATTTTTAGACTTGAATATCTTCAACCCAACAATTCCATTTTTTTGTGCAGACATATATAAGTATGAGGACAATCATTGCAATGTTATTATAATAGCAAAACTTTGAACAAACCAGTGTTTATCAATAGGATATTGGTTAAATAAACTAAGATATATACATACTAAGGAATAAATGGAAGACATTTAAAAGAACAAGATAAATATGTATGTAATGATATAGGAAGCTGCTCGTATTATGTGATTGAAAAAAATTGCAGAACAATGTGTGTGTAATCTTATTCCTTATATACACACACACATACACATACTCCTGCATGTGCATAAAAAAAGTCTAGAAGTAAAGAAACTAAACTGCTAACAGTGGTTACGTCTGTAGCGATGAGAAGAAAGGGTGGAGAGGACTTTATGTATTTACATATTGCTTGAGGTTTTCTTTTTTAATCATAAGCATGTATTATCTTGTAACAATGGCTTTTAACTGAAAGCAAGCATCTGACAGGAGAACTAATAAATTATGGTATATCTATACAATAGAATATTCAGGCAGTAAAATGAAGCCCCACACATCAACGTGGGCGAATCTCACGAACATAATATTGAGGAAAAAAAAGTTTATGAAAAATATACACAGTGTGGATCCATGTATGTAAAGATCCAAAATGTGTGTAAACCCTAAACAACATTGTTTAGAGATGCATACATGAAGAAGAACAAGGGGATGACAAACACAAAATTCAGAATAATAGTTACTTCTAGAGAAAAGGAAGGACGCTCAGGTGTTTCAAGAATTTTGATTATATTCTACTTCTTAGGCTGGGTGGTGGGTAAATGGATATTCATTTTATTATTATTCCCTAAACAACAGGCATATGTTACATTATGCTCTCATATACACAATAGAGTTCATACATATAAATTACATTATGCATTTCATAATTAAAAATTTAAACAAAAGGAAAAAACTGATGTTATTCTGAGAAAAAATCATTACACACACACACATACACACACACACATACACAAGCAATCGACGCACACAAGCAATCGGATAAACGAATTCACATTAAAATGTTAGAAGCTGATTGGAATTACAAAAATCTGACCTGAGGCGCAGATGCAATTTAGCTGAGGCTCTATAGAGAAGCAAAATCCTACCACCAAGGAAATGAATGAATGAATGACATTTTAGATTTTAGGTAGTTAGAAAGAAGAGGGGAATATTGGGGTGAATTGGGGGAAAAGATGTTCCTGGTGTTCCCACATTACAACACTGGGGAACAAACGCTTTCTCTCAAAGGGCTTATGGAGTCAATGACTACACTATAGAACTGATCTTCAGGGTTAGTACCAGGAAACCACTCTAAAGTCTGATGCACTCATTCTCCTGTATCTATAAAGGCCTTCCAGGATGACCAGTAAAGTCTAATAACTTGGCTAAATTTCTCATTCAATTAAGCCCAAATATTTGAATTGGCAGCCCTATCATGACATGGTTTTTGACATGTACATTCTTAAATGGAATATTATACTGTGAGTTCTTGTTATATTAATTAAATTTGACCTAAACAATATCAATCACCCCAAAACCTTCACCCCTGCCACCACCAAAGAAGAGAAAATAGAAAAGAAAAAACATTTTAATTTGCTCAGATATCCTGGTGTTATTGAAGTGATTTTTTAAAAAAAGCTGTGTTCCTTAATTGATACTTTTCCCCTAGTAATTAAAGTATGGCAATAAATAAGGATGAAGCCTTTTCTATTACTTGACAATGAAGGGGTCAGGCTCTCAGAGTCATATTCATCAGCCTGAGATGGGAAGCAGTAGCACGATGGGGGGAACCCATCTGTCTTTATTAAGACTTGGCACCAAGGGAGCACAGAAAAGAGAAGAGCTCATTTACTAAATGGCAGTTCCCATTCTGCAAAGCGACAGAAAATTTACTGCACTGTCAGAAAGAAAAAAATAATCCACTCAGTGAAAGTTGTTATATTAGGAAGATTTAAAGAGAAAGAGCTTTTCAGTGATATTAGAGAGAGAAAAATTTCTACCTAATAATACATAACTAAGTAGAAAAAAATTCTTCTCCAAGCCATTGTTCATGTTGCCTTTTCCTCCTGTAAAGCTCCTTCCTTTCTTAACCTATTCCTATCTTTCCCATCATTTAAGACCAAAAACAAGCCCCGGCTCTACCTGGAGCCTTCCTTAATTTCAGTCCAAACTAACTTCACTTTCTTGCTATCATATTTTCTAGTAGGCATAATTTAGCATTCTGACAATTCACCATTTTACTATGTATTTTCACTGTCTAATTTTGTCTTGTACTGGTATGCTTTGCCCAAGTAGATTTTAAGCTGTTTGTGGGCAGAGATTGTGTCTATTGGAGCCCCATTTAATACCCGGCAGGGTTCTTGGCACGTAATGTGTTCAACAAATGCTTATTCCTTGATTTGTTTTCTGATCTAAATCCCATTATTATCCACGGCAACCATCTTCATTGGGCAAAAAACTTTTAAAAAAAAACTGAACAGATTAATTTCTTAAATAATTAAAAAATATTTATTGAAGTAATGCACACACAGGGTCAAAACAGAATACAGGAGGGCTTATGATGAAAAGCAACAGACTTCTGCTCCACCATGACACATCGCATATTTCTGTTCTCCAGGGCAACCTCTTTAACTAGTTTAGCTGTTTCTTCTTATAGTTACTTCCTCCTATCTCTACATAAAATGCCTAGGCCACTAGATCTTACTTATATCATTTCCTCTCCCCTTTCCCATCCATCTAATAAAATTTTAGAGTTATTTTGGTTCCTCTACCAGTTGCTTTGAATTTTACATATCATGGATGTGGTACTTTTATTACGTATTCTTTCGGCTCTCTTCTCTTACTTTAACCTCCCAACTTTGTTTATACTTTTCTTTTACATTCTTTCTATAATCATAATTAAGTCTTCTGCACTTTGTAGGTTAACCCGAAAGTTAAAATCAGTCACTAGGGTTTACATTATTGTGACTATGGAAATAGCATTCACTTTGGGGCCAAGAATTAGATTATATTTTATTTCTTTTACAGATTTAAAATTTTTTTGGACTTCCTAATAGCTTTTCCCCCACCTTGCACTATTTGCCTCTATCATATCCTCATTTTTTTTTTCTTTTCAAAATCTTCATCATAGGGCCAGGCACGGTGGCTCACGCCTGCAATCCTAGCATTCTGGGAGGCCGAGGCGGGCGGATTATTTGAGCTCAGGAGTTCGAGACCAGCCTGAGCAAGAGCGAGACCCCGTCTCTACTAAAAAAAATATAAAGAAATTATCTGAACAACTAAAAATATATAGAAAAAAAAATTAGCCGGACATGGTGGCACATGCCTGTAGTCCCAGCTACTCGGGAGGCTGAGGCAGGAGAACAGCTTGAGCCCAGGAGTTTGAGGTTGCTGTGAGCTAGGCTAACGCCACGGCACTCATTCTAGCCAGGGCAACAGAGTGACACTCTGTCTCAAAAAAAAAAAAATCTTCATCATAACAGGTGAAGCCCCCATTTTCTGGAAACTTCCTTCCCTGAGGCCTCCAACCTCAGGCTCCACTGTGGGCCAGTTGCTCTTTAGGCCTATCCTACAGCTATCCTCCTGGGACTTCACTGCTTTCCTAGGTTGGATCCATTCTTTTCAAGAATTCATGTCTTCCTCTTTCTTGGTTTATTTCCTCTTTTTTGCTGGACTAAATCCTCAATTTCTTTTAAATGTATTTGTTACAGATCAATTGTGGGAGTCATCTCATGTCTGAAAATGCTTTTATTCTATTCTTACATTTCACTGATAGTTTAACTAGTTATAGAATGTTGAGTTGAACAAAGCCATTTTCCTTTAGAACTTTGAAGGCATTACTCCAATGTTGTCTCACTTTTGCAGATGAGGAAGCCGATGTCAATATCATTCTTATTTCTTTGCAAGTTACTTCTTTTTCTCTCTGGAAGTCTTTAGGGTAACTCTATGCTCTGTATTCTGAAATTTCACAAGAATATATTCTGGAAAATTCTTTTGTATTGTTCCTTTGATAATTCCCTCTCCTTTGTTCTCTCTTTCTTGAATATTTCTATTAGTAAAATGTTGGATCTCCAGGATTTACTGCCTCATCTTCCTTCTTTTAGTCTGTTTGTTCTACGTTCTTTGATAGTTCCTCAAGTTTGTCTTCCAACTCTTCCATTAAATTTTATTTCAGCAAATTTTTGATTTCTAAGAGGTCTTTCTTGTCTTCTTACTATTTATTTTCAAATATCCTGTTCTTGTTATATGAATGCAATGTTTTCTTTTTTCTTTTTTTTTTTTTTGAGACAGAGTCTTACTCTGTTGCCTGGACTAGAGTGCCGTGGCATCAGCCTAGCTCACAGCAACCTCAAACTCCTGGGCTCAAGCGATCCTCCTGCCTCAGCCTCCCAAGTAGCTGGGACTACAGGCATGCGCCACCATGCCCAGGTAATTTTATCTACATATTTTTAGCTGTCCAGCTGATTTCTTTCTATTTTATCAGTAGAAATGGAGTCTCGCTCTTGCTCAGGCTGGTCTCGAACTCCTGAGCTCTAACGATCTACCCACCTCGGCCTCCCAGAGTGCTAGGATTACAGGGGTGAGCCACCATGCCCGGCCGAATGCAATGTTTTCTTGACTCTGAGTATACTAATTCTAGTGTTTTGTCTCCCTTCTCTATTTTTCTCTATCAACTGTCTTTTTTTTCTATTCATTTACCGTTCTCTTTTATGAGAGTTTTCCTCAAATACGTGGTGATCATTGATATTTTGTTTATATGGAAAAAATGGGGCAATAAAAAGTGATTGGTAGCTTCATATACCTAAGTAGAGAGTTAGCCATTTTGTTGGAGGGTTGTCTACATGCAAAAATACAAAGGATTCTTCTCTTGAACCTCTTAATTTCTTTGAAGAATAACACTCCAATTTGTTTGGAGCTCATGGAGGGTATAGCTGGCTACAAGGCATTCTGTATACCCAATTAAGGAGGAAAATGGGGAAATTAACTGTGTATAAAATGACTTTATTCATCCCCCCTTTCCGTGTTATATCTCACTTGGTTGTCTGTCAAACCTAGTATTTATGCAGGGGATGGCTGATTTTCTCTTTCACTGTATCCACCCTCTGCAAGTATTCTCAACTGTGGCTTCTCCCACACTGCTTCATCAAATACCACTCCTCCATCTACTTTCCAGCTTTCATCCAACTTTCATCCACCAATGGCTCCTTTCTCATTTTATTCATTGTTTTAAGTTTATATCTTTTGTATGCTTTTGCTATCTTGGGATGTAGAGGCAATACGTCCATATAATCTGTGTTCTATCTTTAACTTATTGAAATATATAAATTTATTTTGAATATAGCTTGAGCACTTGCTTTGCTATTCCTTCCATTTTTTCTGGGAGTAGACCCCAAAGAGCATCATACACGTAACTGTAATTACTGATTTGGTAATGAAAGCCCATTTTAAAGAACAGATGACTGAAACATTAGAACAGCAAACTTCTATTAATCTATACCTCTTTCTTAAGTGGAATTTCTATGCATAGACTAAGAATGTATGATATATTAAGTACAATTAGTTCATTAGGCACCTACCCATCTGTTCCCCCAAGGTATTAGTTCTTAAGCTTGGAAGCTTGTTAAAAAATACATATTCTTAGGCCTCACCTCTGCAGAAGGTTTGGGATAGGGCTGAGACTGTATTTTGAAAGAGCTCTCTGGGTGAAAAGCATAGCTCTGGTTAAAAACTACTGACTGCTGGAAGGCCAACAATAGCAAGGTTTAGCCATTCCCATTTCCCCCTTTTCCTCATTTCAACTCCTATTCTTGCTGACTTCAAGAGTACGTGGCAGGCTTTAAGGTGAGTGTTTTTCAAACAGTAATTGCTGCATGGCTAATCTAGCTTTTCAAACCATGCTACCTCAGTAAAAATCCACCAAGCAATCAGTGAAAAATTGACAGGTTCAATCTGTGCAGAGTGAACTCACTTGCCCAAGGTCATCAATGTGAGTGATGAAAATGAGAATAGTATTTGGATCAATCATCATATGTAGTCTAAGCCAGAGGTTGCCATTCCTTATAAATGTCTAAATGTGTAATGAGAAGGTAAGAAATTACATTATAGCAGCGCTAGAGCTTAGCTACCAGAAAAAAAAGCACTTCTATAAGGATGAAATATGCAAACTCCTTGAATTTGAGCAATGTGTGATATTTTATTGGGGGAATGGGGTTATTTTTAAAGGGACTACTAGAGTTCTAATTTAGGCAAACCAACATTATTGGTAATTGATTCACCACCTTATTTTTAAGGTCTGTAAGCCCTTTTAGAGCTCTGTCATTTTCACCCCCAGAGGTGAGCCAAACAGAGCTGCTGATTTGCAAATACTATAAGTAGATCTTAGATATAGCTTCAATACTAGGGCAGGAATATGATATAATGGCTAAGAGCACATGTTTGGAGTCAGATATACATGGGTTAAGAGGCTAGGCTCAGTCACTTACTAGTTGTGTGACCTTGAGCAAAAAAATTCTCTATGGCTCTGTTTCCCCTTCTGTAGTTTCTCAATTGAACCAAGCTCTCTCAAGCTTTGGTGCCTCTGCATAGGCAGCTCCCTTTGCCTTGAATACCATTCACTTCCTTTAACTTTGACTAACTTCTACTCATCCTTCAGATCTTAAATCAACATTGCCTCTTTCTAGAAGCTCTGATTTCCCAGTGAGAGATAATGCTCTTCTATGTCTCCTCCCCAAGTTCTCTAAACACATTATAAAGACATGATAATTGGTAGCTTTAAAAAATTTGTTTCTTCCACAGTTTAGGACCCAGCAAATTAGGGTGCATAGGCCAAATCTGATCCATGGCCTCTTTTTGTACAGTCCTCAAGATAAGAATGTTTTTTGCATTTTTAAAGAGTTAGTTAGAAGAAGAAGGAGAAGAAGAAGAAAAGAAGAAGAAACAGAGATCATGTGTGTCCCTCAAAGCCTAAAACACTTAGTATCTGGCCCTTTACAGAAAAAATCTGAGGACCCCTGCCATAGCCCATAAGCAATTTGAGGTGAAGAACTCTCTTTTTTTTTTTATTTCACTGTATCACTGTATGTCTTACTCCTAGCACAATGCCTGCCACATCATAGGCACTCAGATGCTTGTTCAATGAACAAATGAATTGGCGAGTATAATCAGTATTTTTAAAGGTACAATTTATCATACAATCAAAACACAACTTTGTCTCCCAATGTCCCAACAAAATGTATCCCACTGGCATAAGCTTTCCCTGACCCTGGATGGAAGCTTGGCTAGATCACATGACTTTTCTGTTTACTTCTTCAAAAATAAACAGTCCTAAGGATACTCTAAGTCACAAAACACAATCCTGATTTAGTAATCAGGATGTATTCAGTCCAAGATATTAATCAAATTCTTTAGTCTTTACTCAAAGATAAGGTCCCCTCTCCCCAGCCCCATGCTAAGGCCTGTAGTGGTGGCTTTCTGCCTTTGGAAAAGGAGAAGTGATAGGTTTTCTTCTTTCTCTCCCCATATGCCAGTTTCTGTTTGGATTCTCACCAGGGTAGAAGCAGGAGTAGGGAAGACAGGTAAAGGGATTGATCATATCTTCCTTGATGGCATGGCTCACCACTCTCTGAGTCTCTGGCTCTTCTGTGGGTTCTTCAAAGTCTCCATCACTGAGGACCCTTCCTGTAATTTGGGAGACCTGGGTTGATGCATTTCTATTTAGGTTGGTAATTTATAACTCCTTCCTCAGCTCCTAGAAATCCAGCAGTTATCTTCAGCTTCCTGTTGCTGGGTCCTTCCCCCCATCCCCTGCCCCCCACAAAGTGGCTCTCTTGGACAAGGTCTAGAATGACTCCAACCTGGCTCCCTGTCTTACATGGCCCCCATTTATTTCCCAGGAAACACTCAAACATCTCTTGTGCCCTGACAAACTATGGGAATGCAGGCCAATCCCAACAGTCAACCCTGTTCTCCTGCCAAGGGCCACATTAACTTTCTTGGAATGGAGTACTGCCCCAATCCTCTGCCTCTCCACAGCAGGGAATAAATGTCAAGGTCTCTGAGTGGTCAGGTAAAATACCCTCTCACTCACTAGGCTTGAGCCGAAAAATGTTGCGTGCCCCCAATCCCATCACTGCTATGGAAGGTGAAGTAGAGTCTTAGCCTGGCAACAGCTCTCTGCAAAGAAATGTTTTCCCTTTCCACTGCCCTCAACAATCTGACTCCTTTTTATTTCTTGGAACCTCTTCTGGAGATTTCCTTTGTAAATTCTTTGTATGAAAACCTGATTTGGAATTCCCATCTATTGTAGGACATCTATTATGTCCTCTTGGAAATTTGAATGTTAATATCATGTTAAATAAAGCTTATTTTTTTCTAATTAGGTAAGAAAAGATAAACTACTCCTGGTGAAACCCTCAGATTTAAGTACTCATCTTCTTTTAACATCTAGAAATTTGAAACAATGTTAACATTTATTGATCATCTATAATGTGCTCTTTAGATATATTTTCTCATATAATCCCTCTTTTATATTTTTGCCTCTTTTACAGATTTAAAAAAACAAGTATCAGAGAAATGAATTGACTTTCTTAAGGTAATCCAGAAAATATAGATCAAAGCCAAGGCTAAATCTCATGTCAATATGATTTCAGAGTCCCTAGCCTTTCTGCTACATCATGATCTCTTCCACCAAAATACCCCAAATGGCAGAAGAAAGTGAACAAGCATTCCTGGGAAAGTCGGAATGGCCCAAAGAGACCCCACCACAAGTATAAAACTTCTCCAAAGTTTCACGCTTGATCATAAAAATGAATGCAAAATTTGCATTCTGTTCTATAATATGTGTTCATTGTCATATAAACTATGTTTAAAATTACCACTTAAATTAACTATGTTCCTCCTGTCCAAATATTCAAGTAAAATCAATCCTTTGTGAAAATGCACTATGTTTATCCTGTACTTTCATGAATCTCGAGCTTACTACTCCAGTTTGAGAAACCCCAGCACATTCCATCTGGGTGAGATACCAGGTAGTAGACCATGCTGGTAAAGGATTAAGGATTTCAAGGAGAGCCTCAATCCATTGTAATCACTGGAATGAGGGAAATGAAAAGACATAATAAGATATAAGAGGTGTTAAGGGGAATTTGGGGATCAAGGGAAAATCATTGTAGTAATTTCTTAAAGACTGTTATTAATACCATTATTAATATTGGTCCCATAATAAAAATTGTTGATGGTGTCTATTGTTGGATAAACAATGCACTAATCATGGTATAGTACTGGAGAAGTAACAGGGGACATTCAGCTGTTCTTAACCTGGAAGCCATGGAACATGGAAATTGTACACCTATTTCCGAGGGAGGGGATGGTCCATAGCTTTCATTAGGTTCTCAAAGGAATCCAAGACCCACAAAGGTTAAGAACTGCTGTGACAGAGAAAAGAGCAGAGACCTTGAAATCACACTGCCTGGTTTTCAAATGCCAGCTCCAGGCTTACTTAACTGCACAACATATTTTCCCTCTGAGCCTGAGGTCCAATATTTGTAAAATGAGGATTATAATACCCAAATTACAGGATTGTGAGGATTAAATGAAGTTCTTTATGTTAAATGCTTGATACAGAGTAGGTGCTAAAGAAATGTTAATCTCCTTCCTCCTGCCACAATATATAAAAGTTGATAAGGGCATTTAAACGACAGGTGGATAAATCATCTATAATGGAACATATACCCTAGACAGATATGCTTTCTTCAGAGACACTCTACCTAAATCTTAGAACCCCGACCGGAAACTCAGGCTGATGTTAAATTTCCACAAACCAAATGTATTAAGTTGGTGCCTAAAAAAACTTTCCCAAACCTAGAAACATACACATGCATGCATTCTGTCTGTAAAGATGGAATTATTTAAATACTACCACATCCTGGTATATTTGGTTTCAATTCCAAGTATATATTAATGTAAGACCTAGGATGAAAAACCTCTTGAACTGAGCAGGAGATCTGATCCTCTTAAGTGACATATGAAGCGGCTTTGATAAAGCTAGGGAGCCTCAGCTAATCCTACAGATTTCATGAAGAAGACTTGAAGGGGTTAAAGTGGAAAGCTTATACAAACTTTGCTTCTCAGCTTCTCTCTTATCTCCTCCCTCTCGGGCTCTGCACCGCTAAAGCAGAGAGAGGCTGAATCACAACCTTTCCTGCATACTCTCAACTGTTGCCTGCGAAAGAGGAACTGGGGATTTAACTAATTCAAGCTGCTTCCATTCAAGTGTTTCAGACGGCACGTACACATCCAAACAGAGACTTCTCTTTGCTCTTTGGAGATTACAAGGAGCAGGCATCTGAAACTGCACTCCAAAACCGTAAGTGGTAACTGGCATTTTAAGTAACTAATAGAAGGTGCTTTTCTGTTTTTCTGGTTAGGGTTAGGGGAAGATGACAGAGAAAGCATACTTTGCATGAACATACTCCTGCTTCTTTAGCAAAACAAGGCTTTAATTCTATTTTCCAGCTATTCCTGAGATGATCCTGAACAAGTTGCCTGTCAGTGCAAGCTTCAAAAGGGATACTTAAATGGCCAACCCCATTCGTACTGTGAACCAGAAGAGGTAAGAGAGATTTGGAAATATTACAATTTTATTCCCGGTGAAGTGAGCGGCATTATTTTATTTATCGGCAGGTGTGACAAATAGGCACCATCTGCCGCAGAAGGTATAGCAACTCCCACTTGAGCAAGCTTATTACTTAATGGCTCCAGCCATTGAATAAGCACTTGCTGCTAGAATTGTTTTTTCATAGGCTGATGTGGAACTAGATTCTCTAACAGCTCTTACCTTCCTTAGTTTCCCCCCCTCCCCACTCCACTAGGCAGATAAATACAAACAGAATGCATTAACTCTTGAAAGCTGTTGCAATTGATAGTTTAGGCTTTCTTTTTGGAATTGTTCCACTGATTATCCTCCCTAGCTACTTGGTGAGATTTTAGCTCTGGAATTATATAGGCAGGTGCCATGCAGAAAAATGTAAAATTACCAATAGATTGTTTTCAGAACTTTATCATGTTAAAGAAAATGAAAGTACTAGGAGCACCTCAAGAACCAAAACAGGTGTTGGGGTACACTTATTTCTACATCCCCAGCACATAGCAGAGTGTCTGGCACTCAATAAAGGTTTGCTGAATAAATGTCAATCTGATTTTGGAGGTCCATGCAGAACTTCGTTGCTCTCGTTAGAAACAAGTTTCACCCCAGGAATCCCTCTTGGGGTTAATAGATAGGGAAAGCTCCATAGTCCCTTCTCATTTTAAGGAGCAAAATTCATGATCTGGAGTGTATGTTATTTTGCTCCTGTGAGATTATACATACCATGCTGATGTCAAATATTAGCAAGGACTTGGCATTTCAATGTTCATATCAAAAACGCCATTGTTTTTTTTATTACCACAAGTTTTATTTACCAAGTTAATGAAAAACATGCAATCAGAAAACCAAAGGTGCATTCACATCACTTGTGAGTATTTTGATTTACATTAGAAGTTAAGTAAACCAGATGTTCAATTTAATGTTGGACATTGGCCAATTATTAATCTCTTTCCCTTCTGCCTTCCCCAAAACTTCTCCCTTTTCTGTCTTCCTCCCTTCTTTTCCGATTTTCCCCTTCCCTTCCTTCTCTCCCTCTAATCACTCAATTCCTCCCACCTCTTATCCCTTTTCCCACATCCTTCCACCTCTTTACTAACTTCTCACATTTTTTGCCTCCTCTCTCCCATCCCCCTTCCTCTACCTTCCTTCCTTTCTTTTTCTAATTCCTTACCCTTTTCCCCCATTCCTCACTTTCCTCCTTATCCCTCAGCAGCTTTCAATCACTTTTACAAAGACTAGAAACCGATTTTTATTTTATGAGCTTTCCAGAAAGGACTGCAGGATACTAAAATAATTCTTTCCACAAAAATTGGATCCTTCAGGATTAATAGAATTTCAGTTCCTTTTGAAAGTGCATGGTTGTTTTTCTCTCCAAATGGTGTAGAGCTTTTAATGGAGCAATCACATTATCTGTGCAACTCATTAATTAGTTAGCAAAGAGAGCCATGGCAATCCGCTTTGGAAAGCTTTTATGACAGGTTGTCACAGATATGGGATCGAGTAACAACGAGGATTCCCCAATACCTAACTTTTCGTTTATTCATTTCAAAGTCCTTAATGGATTTAAGGAATTAAATTGATAGGCCTATGTGAATTGACCAGCCTATTTGGTCTCCTACAGACTGTAGAGGTTTTATGAAATATGTGATTAGTTTGTTTTCCAAACCCTCAAAGGAAACATTTAGAGAAATAGACAACTGTAGCTGAGATCATTATTTTCTAAGCTTCCCCAAGCTTCATAGAATTCTAGTAAATATTTAATAAATATTCAGACCTAAGAAAGATTCAGGGTCAATTGTGTGGGAGGCAGAAAATGAATGTACTATAAATTATTATTGAAAATCATCTGTAGACATGATTGGCCTTTTTAAAATATAAATTTAAAATTTAACCCATCCCCATGTAGTTTTCATTTAAAATTGCATAACTGAAATAGCACTTCAAGAGCAAAGTTTCTAACAAAATGATCTTTCCTTAATTCTAATCTGTAATTTGGTCTCTTTTACACAATAAAGATTGGAGAGTGGGGGGGAGGGATAAAAAGAAAAGGGAGATTAAGGCCCTTCTCCAAGCTATATTGGCAATCAGATCAGAGATAAGACTGTACTTCTTTTCAAATTGTCAGTATTAAGTATGTTTCTTCAGTCATACTCATGCATTTATTCAATAATTATTGAGCAGCTACTGTAAGTACAGCTGCATAAGGCATTAAATGTTGAAAAGGACCCTCGAGAAGTTTATAAATTAGAACGTAGGGGAAAATACATCGAACAGAGCTCTACAATATTAGGCAAATGTAATTTCTCTAGGAGAGATACAAAGCGTTGTGGGAATTAGGATTGGGGTGGAAAATCAAGGTCAGCTTCATGAACTGAACTTTGAAAAATGGTAGCATTTCCCCACGCAGAGATGTGTTCTTACAAAAACATGGAAGCAGAGAAGTAGGTAAGAGTGAGCATTACAGTTTGATTGGAAAGGAAGATAATGGAGGGAATTAATGTCAGCCAGGGCCAGGGCACTGACAGCCTTGAATGTCAAGCTAAGGAGAATGGAGTAAAGTCCTGGGCGATAAGGAACCTCAAAGGCAATTTGGGGCACTCCAAAACTTTATTCCTTTTTCATCCTATTAGAATAGTTATAAATAAACCATATAGTAATACATGTAGAGTAAAAAGAGCAAGTTGAAGATTACACACAACCTGATACTTTTTTTTATAAAGTTCAAAATAAACTAACATATTGTTTAAGCATAGGAATGTGCATGGGAGGGGTAAGTGTGTAAATAAAAGTATGGTAATGATTCACAAAATTCAGGTTATTGGTTATGTCTAGAGAGGGGTAGGTAGGAGGATGAGATGGGGAGGAACATAGGTAGATATCATGTAAATTAGTAGTTATTCTCAATCTTAAAGTTAGTAAGTATTTGTTCACAGGTGTTTGTCTATGGATATTCATTATATTATTAAGTAAGCAAATAAAAGAGGGCTCGAATTTACCAATGATGACAATGTGCCATAAACTAAGTAGTACGATTTATCCCATTCTGTGTATTTGGGGTCCAAAGTAGAATAAAAAGATACTGTAATACTGTATAGGTTTCTCCCACTAGGCTTGCACTAGCAGTGAGTATTTTCTTTCCACTTCTCTTCTGGAAGGCAGGTGAAAAAGTAACTTAGGGTATACATGGGTGAAAAATCATTCAATTCTTATCTCTAGGATAGTCCCATTCCTAAGGAAAGGAGCTTCCTGGAGAAAAGAGGTGGTGAGGAGAAGGGCTGCTTGCACTGGCGACCTGTATATGAAGTGCATCTGATACACGGGGGGGCAGCTGAGATCAAAAGATGCCTCTGTGTGAGCGGCCGGACACTGTCGGAGTCCTGAATTTCAAGTGTTCTGTTCTATTTGTAGAGTGGGACTTCTCGGCCCTGGCTGCATACCCAAATCACCTGTGGAGCTTTTAAGACATACAAATATTCATGCCCCACATAGACCCACTGAATCTGAACCCCTGGAGGAAGGACCCAGGTATATATATTTTCGAAAAGCTTAATAAGTAATACTGAAGTACAGCAAGAACTGAAAAACATTCCCTGAAGAGTGTACTTAGAAACTTCCAGTGGGCAGCTTTTTACACGCATGGATTCCAGGGTCCTAGAGACTCTGATCTAAGAAGCAAGGGAAAGGGTCTAGGAATCTATATTTTTGATAAGCACCCTTTAGGTGATTCTGATAAAAGGACTTCCCTAGACCATGCTGAGAAACATTGCCCCAAAGGTTCCAAAACACTAGGGCCTCTGGGTGATTATTCTGTGTATTTGCATCCATGGGCTGCCATAACAAAGTTGCACAAGCCAGGTGACTTAAAACAACAGAAATTTATTCCCTCAGGTCTGGAGGCTGGAAGTCTGGAATCAAAGCATCGGCAGGGCCTCAGGCCCTCTGAAATCTGTAGTGTAGATCTTTTCCTTCCCTCTTCTAGCCTCTGGTAGTTGCTAGCCATCCTTGGCGTTCCTTGGCTTGTAGATGCATCATTCCAATCTCTGCCTCTGTCTTCTCCATGGGTGTTTCTGTCTTCTCTTCTTATAAGGACACCAGTCATTGGATTAGGGCCAACCTAATGACCTCATTTTAACTTGATTACGTCTGCAAAGACCTTATTTCCAAATAAGTTCGCATTCACAGGTACTGGGGTTTAGGACTTCAACATATGTTTTTGTGTGACACACTCGAACCCATAATAGTATTTTAAATACTTTAAATAAAAAACCAATAAGACAGATTAGCTATGTTCTTTAGCTCAGCTATCTAGAGAGAAAAACCAATAAATTAACTTTCCAAGCTTTGTGCACAAAGAATCACTTGAAAAGCTTATGTTTAGAATGCATATTCCTGGGCTTCGATCTCAGATAATCAAAAATCGAAATAGATGTACCTTTAAGTATAGCAAAAATGTTTCCTAGGCTATTGCTCCAAATATTGTAGATTCTCTCTCTTTGCTCTTGTTTCTTGTGAACCAGGTGGCTCTGCATGGGTGATAGGGGCAGTAAGTAGGTAGACTAAGAAACATGCAGATCATGGAAAATACAGTATCGTGGGCTAGGGAATATAAACTTTAAGCTGACATGCTCCCAGCTAGGGACAAAATTCAAGATGATAGGAAGAGTAATGTGATTGTTGGAGCTATTTCTATGGATGTTCCTTGGGTATGTTAACAAGAGACAGAACTAGGCTACATTGTCTGCAGTCTACTATTGCACATAGAAGTGTGGCAGGTAATGGTTGTTTATATTGTTCATTTTAGTCACCCCATATTCAAAACTCACATTTGAAATGATCAGTTAAATCATTTTGGAAGACTTCAACAATAAATAGTTGACCCTATATATACACTGGAATGTTTTTGCCAATTATCGTTTTTATCTTTACCAATAATGAAGGATGCAGTTATTTGCTCAGAACATGTATATCCTCTCAATTCCTTCTGGTTTACAAATACTGGGGAAAAAAATGTGTATTCTCACCCCACAGATCTCAGTGAGAGAGAACGAAAACAAAATTGGGAAAAGCCTGCATTTCTGAACATTCTCTGATTAGTTAGAGTGACGGTTGGCACTGGGACCTGGAGATTGACAAATCCTTAAATTTAAGTCTCCTTTATTTCAGTGCTAGGCTTTCCTGGTCGAGCTAGATCAATGGATCCCAGTCCTGGCTGCACTTTAGAGTTACTTGGAGAGCTTTTAAAAAATAGCAATACTTGGGCCCCATCCCAGGCCAATAAAGTCTGAATCTCTAGAGTGGTTCTGAGGCCCCTACTATGGAGATTATAATTGAGAAAGTCTGGGTTGGGGCCCAGGGTCTGTTTATTAATAAGTACCCCAGGTAAATCTTATGATCAGTTAGTTTGGAAAATACTTTCCTAATCTAGCCTAGTTATTAGCTACTATTTAGTGATCTGAATTTTTCTTTAACCTTTTAATAACTATTTTCTGCATGTACAAAAAAGCATTCAAAATTATGGAAACTCAGGATATCATTTTAAAACTAGTATGCCTATAGCAAACCATTTTGCAAAGTATCCATTTATTTTTATTTCAAAATAAAATGCCCATCTGTTTTTCTTAGAGATGCCTGAATCTTTTATTTCTGTTTTTGATTTTCAGGAAAATAAATCTGGTGAAGAATCTTAGGAGTCAAGTCTTCTGAGCCTAGGCCTACTGCTATCAACCTCTCTGAGACCTCCTTCATCTGAGAATTACCAGGTCTGACAACACTTTCCCTCCTGTCTACACTGAGGGACATCAACAAAACTGTAGAAAACTCACATCCTCTAGACTTACAAACTTCAAGCTGCACAGCTGGGCAGGAACCTTACAATCTCCATCCTTAGGGAAGATTCAGGAAGACAGACAAGAGGGCTGAAAGGTCAGATATGCTGAGCTTGAAATATACAAAAGCCTTTAGAAAGTCTCTTCACAGAAGAACCCAATTGAATCCACATAATTAGTCCACACATCTAGATGAGGTGTAGGCAAAAGAGATCCCTTTCTCCCTCTACCAAAACACATTAAAAATTAGGTATGATGCTATAGGAGATTCTTGGCCCCATCACAGTATTATAAAGCAATGTCATCATATTTATTTTAATTAGTATAAGAGTAGGAGTGTGAAAAATAAAGTTTTATTTATATACTTTTAAAGATTGATGAAGAAACTCTGATAAAACCTACCGGAGGAGCTGTGCTTGCTGTGCTGAAGAACAGAGAGGGTGTGGCAATTGCCAAATTAGAACATCACTATTTTCTTGTTTGTGCATTACGGACTTAGCTCTGCGAAGATTGGTATCAGATTGTTAGAACACCCCCAATACATTCAGAGACAGTCTAAGTGACCAGGGAATGCCTCAAGAGAAATAGAAATTAAATAGAAACAGGCACCAACTCAAGCCTTGAGTGATGACGGAGGTGCATTTTAAGTTCCATGGAAATCTCACTGGGAGGGCCCATTTTCCCACTCTGGCAACAGAGGTTGACACCACTTCAGACAAGTATTCCAACCTGTACATGTATGTGGGCTTATTCCTGAGCCTCCTGGCCATTCTCCTCATCCTGCTCTTCACAATGCTCCTTCGGCTCAAACATGTCATCTCACCCATCACCTCTGAGAGCACAGAAAGTGTTCCTCAGTTCACAGATGTAGAGATGCAAAGTCGAATCCCCAGTCCTTAGAGCCAGGATGAAAGTGAGCTTTAGCGGATCTCAGTGAACCCTTGTACATGGATATCCAAGAAACCTTGCTTTCTTGCATGAAGCTTCCCATGTAGGGAATCAACGAGTTGTTCATTTAATAAGCTGTTCATGGTTCCTTTGTGTTATTATTCATCTTGACTCTGCTTGTGGGATATTTAAGAGGTTAAAGATTCATTCTTTGAAAGGAATATGGGAAATGGCAGCTGGTTGGGAGGGCAGGTTCCCATAGTAACCAAAGAGAGCCTGGACCTTGAACAAATCTCAGACCACAGAAATTCATATGCAGCAGTTATAAAAAACACAGGATCCCTGGAAGCTCCAAAAGCAAGGAGGATTTCCCTTTGAAAGGACGGATTGTTCAAAGAAGGTACTCCAAGAAAAGAACAAGTTTTAATTTAGTACTTCAACCCTAAAGAATCACCTCTACTGACATGCAGCCAAATTACGTCAGAGGTTAACAGAAGGGGCCACTAACCCTTTCCTAAAAGAGCAATGATTTGATCATCTTAGGCCATCAAGTTTGTCCCAAATGAAAGAAGAGATTTAAAGAAACTGTTAAAGAGCAAGTTTACAGAAAGAAGTTTCTAGTAAACAAACTAATATAGAGAGGAAAAATGTGCATATAATATCTGTGTTAATTCTATTACTGGATTTCTAAAGACTCAGATAATGGTAGATGTATTGCTAAAATCTAGAACAATGAGCTGCCTCCAAATCAAGAGAAAATGAAGTCAAAATATTCTCATGATAATGAACCCAACATTATACATGCGGGTTCTTTGCCTTTTTCTCCCTCCCTGTCGCACCCCAGGATTGAGTTGCACACAAATATAAGCTTGTTGTTTGTTCAAAGGTGGCCTTGGCAAAGAAGACTCAACTGCACTTTAAAGCAGAAATGAAGTGATCTTGGGTGTTCAGTGGTTAAATGATTATGGCTTAGGACAAAACATTCAAGCTTTCTGGGTCCCAGGATTTTCTTCTGAAAAATGATCAGAGAGTTATTTAGTCCATCACTAGACTCTTTTCATATCTGAGTATAAGAAAAACAAAGAGAGACAAAGTAGGAAAGGACTAAACAGCACCCTCTAACAAATCCTTGTTGAGATCAATGTCCTTAAATGTCACATTTATATTTCCCAGAAAATGCTTCTTCCTTCCTGATCCCTGCCAAAAAATGGAGTGTTTCACTTATTATCTATGAGAGAAATATATTTTGAAAAATTCCATTCTTGTAAGTAGCCCTAGTATGCCAGTAGCGGAGAGAGAATTTAATTTTTAAAATTAACTTTCCAAAGGGGAACCAAAGGAGATGAGTACCATTTACAAATTAGAATTTAGAAAGCTACTCATATTCTTGCTACCAAAGGACTAGTACACCTATGTTAAATTCTACCTGCTAAAAAAAAAAGTCAGTTCTCCCTTGCACCTAAAAGGTAGTCATCAAATTTCAGAGTGCTCCCTCGGGAATGGCAGTGGTAGTAAGAAATGGAATAGATGTTAGGTTAATGCCACCTTCACCAGACATGTAGCTCTCTATAGTCTGTAACCAATTTAGATTGGCCCCTTTACTCCGATCTAAATCTAGCTTGGTGGTGAAATTCCCAAGTGATTTCCACTTTTATACACAGTCATTTGCCAATGCTCCACTCTCCAAGGGGCTGCAAAGTGTGAAATCCCCACATGCAGAGCTAAACTTAGCAGCAAGGCTGATTCTGCCACACCTGTTACCACCGTGCTCTGTCAGAGATGGCAGCTGCATTCTAGACCATTCAGAACAAATTAGCAGGTACGCTAAGTCTTGGATAGGGTGTACACTTCCCTTTTGGCTTTATATTTTCCAAAACCCAAAGTGACTCATATTATTACGGCTTGGTGGTTTAAGTTGTATGTTTATTCAATACCCAGATTCCATGGACCCTTTAAAATTTGAGCTCTTGGCAGCCATACATGGACTTCATCAAAGGTTGGCAATACACCCCAAAACTTCTTAGAGCCACACATCTCCCTTCATGCTAGGCTCTCCCTTTTGTGCCCACAGTATTCAAAAGCACTTTATAGTTGAGAAGTCAATGGCTGGATAAATGAAGCAACTGATTACACTTTCAACAACAGTAAATAGCAAGATGCCCAGTACCTTGTTGCTGAATCTGATGAAGACACAGACTGCACATCTATTCCCTGCCCATCTGACCTCTCCAACCCAAATTTCAGGAGATGAAAACTGCTTTTTAAGGACTGACTCAGATGAAGAATTCTAACTTATGATTAGGTTACTCGCCTGGAAAACAACCACCCTCTTTCATCACAACTACCCCAGGGGATCCAGATCTTCACTGAGCATTAACCGAAGCACACAGCACAGATTACACTAAAACAGCAGCATAACCCCCCACAGTTTCCAGTGATAACATAAATGGAAGTAGATATGTCATTATGATGACTCATATGGTATTTAATCTTTAGAATAATGAACTGAATGCTCTCATTATAGCAAACTTACTATAAAGAAAATAAGTTTTCCACTTATATTAACTTATATCCCCCAATGTATTCATTAACAAATATTGCTGCTCAAGGAAGCAACTAGAGTAACCAGTGGGCATAATTTAAATTTATCCTTCTATCCAAAATGCTGACTTGGCAATTCCTGCCCCCAGCCCACCCCCCAAAAATTGCACGTTAGCTGATATATAAACAGGTAGGTTATTTATATATAGGTGTACTCTGTTTAGGATGAAGAGAACACTTCACTTTTTGTTTTGTTGAACCATATGAAATTGCCATTTTTCTGGGCCAAAAATACTCAAATATCAGCAATTTCATATAATTCAACCTAATATATAGACTCACCACATGAGTTCTTTAAATAGTAAATGTTTAAAAAGAACATATGTTTAAATTTGTTTTTAATATGTTTAAAAAATCATTTAATTTCAGAAAATGTGCTTTGTACACACTTCAGAATCATGGGTTGTATAAAACAAGGTATATTGTAAAAGGCTTATGTATTATGTATTAGGCAGGAAATATTAAGGTTAATCAAGTAAAGATGGATTCATCCAGCCTAACCTTTCCATCCATGCCAAATCTGAAGCTTTGGACTCATAACTGAGTTTGACTGCTGCAGATCCCACTGTACTTACTAAGTAGGTACAAGGGGTCCATTTAAACCATGCATTTAAATGGTTATATTTAGTAACACATTTTATTCACCTGCATTTGTACAAAAGAAGAACTCTTTTAACAAAATGAAGTCTAATGTAGAAGAAGTGTGGGTTTCTTTTGTTTGAAATCATTAATATTTAAAATAGGTTTATAATGTATAAAAACAGAAATATATTTGCATTAATATTTAGCATGTAATTTTTGAGCCCTGAACAATAAATGGTAACTGTTTGGTTTGCTGATAACACATATCTATTATCTGAAGAATGTAAAGACAATGACATTAATCTCTTCATCCCAATATAAATTGTGACAATTGCACATTTGTGAAACTTATAATTTTGAGGTCTCATTATTTTTCCTTATTCCCTAATTTCCCAGTTTTTATTCTCTCCCCACTTGCAAACTGGTGCATTTGTTTGTTTAATAGTAAGATGTGAAAAATGAATGACTCCCAACTGTCAATGAGTGTGATGTGAAGGGAGAATGAGATAAGGCTTCTAAAGTACCAATAGCCTTCCAAACTCCCCATCTTAGGATATATTTTTGAGATGTAGCTTCCATTTTGTATTTTCTTCATTTGGTCCTCACAGAAACCCTGTGAGTAGTGAGTGGAGGCTTTATGAAGTCTGTTTGACAAAAGAGGACGCAGGTAAGAAAGATTCATGAGGCATTCACAGTTACACAGAGGCAGAGTCAACATTACACTGCAAGTCTTTGGACTCCTAGTTTAGTATTCATTCCACTATACTTTGCTTTCAGAGCACTGAATAGATATTTCAAAACTATCCATTCTATAACACTCTAAGTTCTGCAAATAATTGAGCTCTGTAGGTGATTAACTCCCTGCGTCCAATAATTCAAAACAAATAAGCACAATTCTGCCATCTCTCCAAATAATTTTGTAGCTGCAGCAAGACACATTAAAAGGCTGCGGGAAAGTTTGCACAAAGGCACACCCTGCAGCTTTAATTTGTATTGATGAAGGGAATAGGCAGAAATATGGATGGATTTTCACCCACAATGCAAATCCCAGTCCTTTGACAGTTGAATTTAATGTTCACAGTCAATGCTGGTTCTTCATATGTATAATTGTTATCTTTTTCCTCCCCCCACTCCAGAAATGACAACACCTACTCTTAGAAATAGTGTTCTTCTTTAAAATTGTATAAAGTTTTGAGTATTCACGGCAATTCCATTTGTGCTCTATAATAAAAGCTATGGCATTGAAAGGGAAAGAAGGTAATTGCTGACTAGAGAAGCTTCCTCTAGCCACAAAGATTGAATTGTTGTAGAAAAAAAGAGACAAAAACATGAAACACATGTAGAATAGGAAAACGAAATGCACGTAATAAATATAGGTGGGGAGATTTTGAAGAATAACTTGAGTAATTCAAGGTATTCCAATTCATTTTCGTATCAACTATTTATTGATTAAATCATACAATAATAAAAGAGACAGATTACACAACATATTGGGCCAGTTTCTGCAGGTATCTAACATTTGCAATCAAAAAGTTTACAATCTAGCAAAGATTATAAATACTGAAATTCACTCATTCATTTATTCAGTAAACATTTATTCAGCACACAGTCTACACGCTGGTGTAGGTTATAACCTACTAGGATGGACAACACCAACCAGATAATCACAAGAATATTGTGTTATAAAGGAGAAGCATAGGGTGCTTGGGTACATGTAAAGTGCAGTGGATGCCGTGTAGCCTGGCCTAGAGTGGCAGGGAAGACTTATTTACTAAGAAAATAATATCTAGGCTAAAATCTAGTGGATGAGTAAAAGGAGAGAGTAAGGCCAACATTTCACAGAGAGAACAGCATGTATAAAGGTTCTGGGGTCAAATATACTTGACACACTTGAGGAAGCACAGTGAATAAGGGGGATAAGTCTCCAGAAGGATGGAAATGTTGACAGGGACCAGAACATGCAGGACCTTGTGGGCAGTGCTATAGATTTTTAACTTTATTATAAACATAGACAAGAGAACTCTGGCAGCAGTATAAAGGATGGATTGAAGAGTGGCAAGAGAGGATGCAGGGGAATCAGTTGAAGGGCTGTGGCAGTGATTCAGAAGAAAGATGATAATGTCTTAGACTTATCACTTAGCAAGTGGTAGTGGGTAGGGAAAAAGAGAAGTTGATAGCCTTGAGATAGATTTAGGAGACAAAATCAGCATTACTTGGTGATGAACTGGCTAAGTGGGGTAGGTAAGAAGGAAGAGTCTAGAATGATTTACAGGTTTCTGGTTTGAACAAGGGTCTGGTGACTCTATTCAGTGAAATAACGAGCAATGGAGGAAAATCAGGTCAAGGGGGAGATGAATTCAGTTTGGGTCATATTTAGTTTGCAATATCTTTGAGATATCCAAGTGCAGATGTTAAGTAGGTGGTTAAATATAAAGATCTGAACTCAGAAGAGAGGTTTAGGCTGAAGACATAAATTTAGGAGGTATTAATGGATGAGATTTCCCAGGGAGGGGTTATAGAGTAGACTGAGGAAGGAATGACAATAATGTACATTGAATATTCCCAAACATTCTCCTCCCCTGTTTTTTGGAGGCTTAGTCACTTGTCAAGCAGGGTTGAGAAAGAAGATTAGTTTTAAGGGTTCTCAAACTAAGGCAAATTGCCCAGAGATATTTGGGAGTACAAGAAGTAGAAGAGTAGGTCAGGGCCAAAGTCCTTGGGGAAGAAGTAAGACACCAAGGTGGGGAGAAAAAATACAAACATTAAGTACAAAAGTTGGGAGCAGGACCATAAATAAGAGGGAAATAGAGCCAATGATTGGAAGCCAGAAACCAATGGAGCAGTGTAGGTACACATCAGGAAAGAGGGTCCTGAGAGGTTGCAGTGAACAAGGGTGAGTTGTCAAACACAGGTATGTGGTTGTATTGATCATGGTTCTGGTAGAAAACAGATGGCATTCTCAAAAAGGGTAGGTAAAGAAACTTTACTGGAGGAACTATTTACAAAGGAGTGGGCAGGATTAAGGGGCCACTAAGAGATGACAAAACACCCCAGGACTAGCAGCAGCTGGAAGCTATTACTAGTCCTAGGCTTGAAAGGGGAAGGAAAGGAAGCTATAATTGGAATTTGGCATATCGTGTAGCCATGAGAAAGAAACTGACAATAGGTAGCCTTAAGTAGAGAAATAAAACCAGTAGGGAGCTGGAAGAATAAATATCCCAAACATTTTCTCCTCCATCTTCCATTCTGCTAGTGCAGACTGAACCCACTTAGAAGCCAGAGGGCAAGCAATCTGGTGTGATGCAGTTTGTAGAGGTCAACCCCTGAGAGCAAAGAGGAGGGTGGAGAAAGTTCATGAATGGGTATGGAGGAGAGAACAGAAAATATACAGCACGGAAGTAAATAGGCATGTTGGGATGGCTTAAAAATCAGACTTGAGGTTTACTTTATATGATTTTATCATAAAAATCTATAGTAAAACATACTATAGATTTTCAAAGGAAGTGTGTCATTCAGAGGTCAATCAGGAAAAAGTCAAGACTACTCAAGCTATTTCAAATAGAAGGAATTTAGTACAAGGAATTCATAATGTATGTGATAGAAGACAAATGGGGGATAATAAAGCAACCTAGAGATTAGCAAAAGCAGAAAGAAAGCTACTACTAACCCCAGGGTTTAAGAAACAATGAAAGGAGGTCATACTACCAGAGACCAGAAGCTGGGCCCCTCTTTCATCCCTAGAATCATGGAGGGGCCTGCCTGGAGGGAGATGAGATCATAGACGGGCTACTTGGTGAAATCTGGGCCCTCAACAGAAAGGGCTCTCTGGTGGGAGCTACAACCATGGAGGAGAAAGATTTTGAGCCATTTTGGTAAAGCATGGAGTGATTGATTAATGATGTCTTTTGTGGTAGAAAAGATAATGGAGGCATGCATGCTACATATCTTTCATCATGGACATAGATATATTTCCTTATATCACATCTGTGTAGCATGGATATATAAAATGATAGTTTAAGAGCTAGGGGCAGAATTTGTCCTAGGAAAACTGGTCTTTATCTGGCGAAACACTATAATAGGCCATTTTAATTATAGAAAGATAATCTTCAGAATATATCTGGGTTGGGCTAGAAGCAAAACAATGAAGGATAAACTATGACAAAAGAAATGAACAGAGATTTATTTGAAGGGTTGTTGGGCATGAACCAGAGGTGAGACATGAAGAACACGAAGTAGAAGGAGCCTCGCGACATGTCAGGAGGCTGGAGACCAGGCAGAAGAGTAACCAGTGAAGATTCTTCCCTCAGAAGAACAACAGTGGTGAATGTTTAATTTTAAGACTTGTGCTGTTATGTCCTAAAATATAATCCTCCTCCATGCCCCTAAACTTCATTAAAGTCTGCAACCCACATAGCCTGGAGATAGCAGTACTTTTGGTAAGTGAAGGGACTGTGATGGTATCTTGAGTGATAACACGGTGCAGAAAAGGAACCACACACACAGAAGACAAAACATAGAGCAAAAATAGTGAATTTAGTAAAAGCAGGAACTTGAATCCAAAGGTAAATAAAAGAAATACAAGACTTTGCTTTACTCCCAACTTTACATTCTAAACTCATTAGATGCCTGGAGACTGGCTAATTACATGTCTAAACCAAACCCTTCAAAATTTAACATTTTAAACTACCAGAATGTCTAATATTTGTTCAACAATCTAATATATTCATTTGCAGGTGATGCTGAAATCTGCTAGCTAATTCTAACATTGCTTATACTCTAGAGTTCAGATTTGTGGATAGAGAATGTTCTGGAGAATAAGAGACATTGACATCAAACCTTTGAAAAATTTCCACAATAAAGCAGTAGATACTTAACCTATGTAGATTCAAAGGACAGAACTAGGACCAACATACAGAATTTAAATGAAATAGAGTTTATAGGTAAAGAATTTTGGCTCGGTGTAGTCGGGCTTCCTTGCAAAGTAGAATATTATTGAAACTGTTAAAGTAGAGGCTGATGACCACATCTATCAAAGATAATGATAATAATAATAATTGCTAACATACTTTGGAGATTTATTATGTGTCAAGCTCTATGCTTAATATTCTACATGCACACTTAACAAAAGCCTGCAAAGTAGGTATTGTTATTATCCCTATTTTATCTATGAGATATTGAGGTTTAGAAATGTTAAATAACTTGCCCCAGGTCACATAGCTAATAAGTGATACAGAACTGAGACTCTCACCCATAGTCAACTGACTCCAGAACCCATATACTACCATAATGCCTATCATGCTATAGAAGTGATTTTTATATTGGCTACAAAGTTAAATCAGATGACCTGGGGACTTCTAAGATTCTGTATGTTTATCTATGTGTGTAAATATGAATGTATATAAATATGTGTACATATATATATGTGCACACAGCATGTATATGTCTATATATCCATACATAACACACACATATATATTTGTATGTAGCTATATCTCCATAAATAGGATGTATATATACATATATATATTTCCATACATTAAACACTAGAGAAAGAAACTCCCTAATCCAAGTAAAAGATGGTCCTCTCAATAGCAAAAAATCAGCACAAATTGAAATCACTACAAAGTGAGAGGTGGTTTGTAAAATTTTGGTTGACAAGACATGGGAAATGGCCAGGTCACTATGTTCTAAGTGACTGTCTCCTATGTAGTTGACCAAGGTAGAGCTAGATAGCCTGGAAGTTATGACTAGGATGTAAAGAGACATCAGTTACCACAATTGTACTGTAACACTAGACCATCTGTGAAGCTGAATCAACACAACGTCTTTAAAAAAGAGACAAAGAATTGGTCATTGTTTATGAAACAAAAGCACTGTTTTTAAACTTATGAAATATTTTAAACCTATAGAAAAGTGGAAAAAAAACTATTAGAAAACAAAAAGCCATTTTACCTGTGACCCCAATACTACACTTTGGAAAGTCTTAACATTTTTCCATATTAGCTTCAGATTTTTTGAAGAGAAATAAAACGTCATAGGCAGAGTTGAAGCCTCCATGATCCTATTCCTCTGTCCTAGCGTTAAACATTTTGAACTAAAACTATCTACCCCCACTCTCACCTTGGGCACTGAGGACTGAAATTATGTACCCTCCCCTGCCCCCATATACCTTTACTGTCTATAATGACATGAGTCTTCCAGGAGACCTGTACCAGAAGATGGCTTGATTTTTCACTATAGGAACTTCCCAAAAGAGTAATCAGCTTTTCAACCAAAAGTGTCAACGGACAGGTTGTACCTTAAAACTCTTTGAATATCCTTCCTCAAATCCTCCCCTTGCTGTTTCCACCAATTCTGGACTGTTGTATCATGATCTTTACTCAATCCTGATCAAGTCTCCACATTGAAAGACCCACTCATAAACAAACTGCCAATTCTTAATAAATTCTGACCTTGCGTTTCTTCCTCTGAGATACTACCAAAGCTTTGGGGAGTTGGTATTCTCTCTTACTATGATAAGCAAACACATTCAACATATTGTGTTGATAATATTGGAAAAGCCAACATTCAACACTACTATTCGGAACTTGGTGTTTATCATTACAATGTATAATTTAATTTGTTTCACTACATATATATGTATCCAAAAGTGATATGTAATAATGTTTTTCAATGCATGTTTTTAAACAATATAAATATTTCACAATGTACATATCCTACTACAACTTCTTATGATGATGCTCATTAAGTTTGTGGTATTTATCATTAATTTTCACTGTTGTACTCCATTGTATGAGTATACCGCAATTATTTTATCCATTTTCCTGGATGAATATTTTGTCTGTTATTAATAGAGCTACATCAGCTTTCTTTTGGTTAGTGTTTGCCAGGTATACATTTTTTTCATCCTTTTACTGAAAGTATGTATATTTATATTTAGACATGTATCTTATAAGTAAAATATCTGTCAAATTTAGCTTTCTTATTTTATTTCAAAATGTCTGTTTTAATTGGCCCATTTATATTTCCTGAGATTATTAATTTAATTAGATTTATCACTATTATTTTGTTATTTTTCTTGTTTGCTGTTTTCTTTTTATCTACATTTCATTCAGGTGCTCGGGTTTTTAATTTCCTTTTATTCCCTCTACTTATTTGGAAATTAGGTATTCTATTTCTATTATATTAGAGAACTATCTTAAAATGGCAAGACATTTTATGATACTCAATGTAAAGGATAAAGTTCATCAATATGTCTAGTTTCCTCTTGTGATATAAGGAATGCGCAATAGAAATCTTTGAGTCCAATTTCTTTACTCTCATCTTCTATGTTACTGTTTTTGAGCATTTTATTTCCATTTTGTTTTAATTTTTTATTTAATTTCCAGTGGGTGGGATAAAATGGTGGAGCACAGAGGCCATTTAGGGCAGTGAAACTCCTCTTTATGATACTGTATTGGTGTATACATGTCATTATATAGTTGTCCAAATCCATACAATATACAATGCCAAGAGTGAACTCTAATGTAAACTATAGTTTTGGGGTGATAATGATATGTCAATGTAGGTTCATCAGTTGTAACAAATATATCACTCTGGTGGGGGGCATTGATAACTGGGGAGGCTATGCATGTGAGAGTAGCAGAGAGTATATGAGAAATCTCTGTACCTTCCTCTCGATTTTGCTGTGAACTTAAAACTGCTCTGAACAAAGTCTATTAAAAAAAAGACCGACCCTATAAAACTGCAGAAAAATGCAAATCTATAGTGACAGAAAACAGATCCTTGTTTGCTTGGCAAGACACAGAAGAGAGGGCCCAAGAAAATTTGGGGGCTGATAAATATGTTCACTATCTTGATTATGTGGATGGTTCCATTTATATATATTATGTGCGTATATATACATATTATATATATATATTTTTTTTTTTACCAACTTATGTACTTGAAATATGTGCAGCTCTGATGTTGGACATTTTCCTCATATCTTGTCATCTTTGACCGAATGTTCATATTTAAGAATGAGGCACTGAAAAGCTAAAGTTCACTCATAGGCGTCACTGTAGGATGATCAGATATCAGTTCAAAAATGTTAGCATGATGTATAAAACTTTACATCACCTTGCTTGCTCTACTCAGTCCTCAGACCCCACTCCTTTCTCTTTCCAGTACACTTCAGCTGGATCACATTCTGTTCCCTTTTCCTGGAAAGCCTCCTCTACCTCTGTACCCTCAGCATCCTACCATTCACCGTTTAAAACAGCTTTATCTATCCCCATTATCCAGGTCTGTCACGTTCCTTGATCCCTCTCCCTAGAACACAGTTAATTACTATTTCCTCTGCATGATCTCAGTGATTATGATGGTTTATATTCTTGCATTTAATCACTGCATTGCAATCCATTTATCTGCATATATGTGAACACCTTGAGGGAAGACATTCATCTCTACATCCTCAGTAACTAGCATAAACCCAGGCACAGAGTAGACATTCAGTGATACTGGGTGAGTGACTGCATAGCTAAATGTCATACTCTGACTCTAACACTGCACTGTAGCTGATGCTTACAGCTGGATTTGCTCAGCGGGAAGGTCTAATTCCATGACCTGGCCCACCTACTCAGTTCCAACCAGATGCAGTTAATCCTGGTTACCCCCAACTGGGACCAAAAATATGTGAAAGACTTAGAGATATTGTGAACATTTTAGTTGTCATTATCAGGAGGTTGCTTTTAGTAAACAAATTGTTCACTTATGTGACCTAAATATGATACTAACACTGTTCTTTATGTATCCATTTACTTACCAAACCTTTTCCTTACTATTCTTCAAATGTTGCATTCTGAAAATTTATGATTTAGTAGAACCTAAGTTTGTGGGATTTTATTTTACATGTGGAAAAGAAAGATAATCATAATAACTTTTGAATACAACAAATTTGCTCCTAGTACTACTTTATAATCATTTTCATTTGCTAGTAGAAATTCAGGTTTGAATTACTCCATTTACTTTTCACCAGGGTTTATCATTTTACTTGATCATTTATTAAATTGTGTATGTGCTATTGCTATCATAGTAAGGTGTTATGGAAATAGTGGTGATGCCACAAATTCAATATTGTAGCATAATTTTGAAAGTAGAAATGAAAATGTAGATAATAAAGAAAACCTCTTGCTTACATTCAAATACATATGGTAATTAGGGAAAGAAAGAGCCATATGAAAATTTTTAAAAGCAAAATTTAAATATTCTGATAGCTATTTCATAATAATTTAATGGAAGGAAAATTTTTCATGACAGCTCTGCTCATTTATATTAAAGTCATGTATATAATCAATCAAAATAAGGTAGTTACACAGTAATGACTAATGTGATAATGATGAGACTCTAAAACAGGGGCAATTAAATATGCATCACTTGCCTTTCTTATGTAAATTCCATTACTAACCAAGCATTACTGTTCCCTTGTATTTCTATATAGCACTATGATTAATAGGAGTATCAGGATGGAATAACACGAGAAAAGGTCTTTACGTTGCATTTACAAATTTATAAGAAGCAAAAAATCCAGATCTACATCACAGCAGAAAATCTTCCTTACCTGGGCATTTAACAAATAGTTTAAAATGAGAATGCAACCAACAGATTAGTATCTAATCTACAATTCAGCTATTATTTTCTAGTGAGTATTGATCTGTTTCTCTTCTCCAGGAGAAAAATGTGCAAAGTGTTTTTTGGTTTTTTTTCAAACTCTTGATTTGTATTCTTTCATACCCAGTTATAACATTTGGCCACTTTGCCTAGAGTGACTACATCAATAAGTGTGTGAATTTACCCCTTAAAGGAAAATGTAGATTTGCTAAATATTCTGCATTTATTTCACTGAAGTATCAAAAGAGTGGGGAAAGTGAGAGAACAGAGGCACCCCAATTAGAAACTCTGCATAGTGGCCTATCATCAAAATCTTTAAATTTTTTCTCAATTTGTTTATTAGAGTCAGTCAGCAATATTCACTTAAGTCTATCCTTGTATATAATCCTCTAATAAGGACAGTGGAAGGAAAACTTGACTAGGCTCCATTCCTCCCTCAAGTAGCATATGTAAACTGGATATGAGACATGATTTAATGAAAGAGCACAAAGGCATTCACCAAGGGTTTCTTCATCTCTGTAATGGCACCAGTTATTCAGGTCAAAAACATTGGACATATTCTTGACTACTCTCTCTCATCCACATCCAACCCATCAACAAATCCTGTTGGCTCTACTCTCCAAACATGTCCAAACAACCCACCACTTCTTACCACTTCCACAGCTACCATCCTGGTTCAGACTACTATCATCTCTCACCAATAGATGAAAGGCAATAGCCTCCTTAGTGGCCTCTCTCCTTTTGCTCTTGTCTCTCTATAGTCTCTATAATCCATATAACAACAAAAGTAACCTTTTAAAACTAAATCAGCTCACATCACTCCCTTGCTGAGAATATTCCAAAGGGTTTCTATCACAATGGAATAAAATTTCAAGGCCCTACCAGACTGATGAGGTTTGGATATTTGTCCCCTCAAAAAGCTCATGTTCATATTTGATCCCCAATGTTGGAGGTGGGGCCTGGAGGGAGGTATTAGGGTCATGGGGACAGATGCCTCATGAATGGCTTGATGCCCTCCTTCTGGTAACGACTGAGTTCTTGCTCTATTAGTTTATGCAAGAGCTGGTTGTTTAAAGGAGCCTGGCACCACCTCCTCTCTCTTGCTTCTTCTCTTGCCATGTGACACACCTATTCCTCCTTCACCTTCCACCTTGATTGGAAGCTCCCTGAAGTTCTTCCAAGTAGCAGATGCTGGCACCATGCTTCTTGTACAATCTACAGAATCGTAAGCCAAATAAAACTCTTTTCTTTATAAATTACCCAGCCTCATATACTTTCTTCATAGCAACACAAAACAGACTAAGACACAGATCTACTCTCTACCAATCTCTCTAACCTCATCTAACACTTTCTCCACTTCAGCTACACTAACTTTCCTGCTGTTCTCCAAACACACCATACTTGAGAGACTGAATATACATATAATGAGCATACCATATTTAAAAATAGAACTCTGTCGTGCCTGTAATCCTAGCACTCTGGGAGGCTGAGGCAGGCAGATTGTTTGAGCTCAGGAGTTCGAGACCAGCCTGAGCAAGAGCGAGACCCTGCCTCTACTAAAAAAAATAGAAAGAAATTAGCTGGACAACTAAAAATATATAGAAAAAATTAGCCAGGCATGGTGGTGCATGCTTGTGGTCCCAGCTACCCGGGAGGCTGAGACAGTAAGACTGCTTGAGCCCAGGAGTTTGAGGTTGCTGTGAGCTAGGCTGATGCCAAGGCACTCTAGCTTGGGCAACGGAGTGAGACTCTGTCTCAAAAAAAAAAAAAAATAGAACTCTGCCCCTCAATCTGCAGAAACCAGTCTAGAAAGCCAATTTACTATGTACAGGTCAGATTTGTAGGAAGTCAGACTACTATCTCTAGCATCGAATCCAGGAAGTCAAATAACAATCCCTCTAACAATCTACTCAAAATAGCCAGGATTACTTAATAACTGATAGCTTTCCTAATATTTGCTCCCACTTCCAGCATAGGACCAACCAGAGAAAGCCAATTATGCACCCCTAACTAATCACATAGGATCCCCTGTTTCTAGTTAGCCTCCCTACAGCTTCTCCATACCAACAGCCTCTAATCAGGTCATACCTGAAACCATCTCTTTTTTCCATGATAAAGCTTCTCCACTCCTCTGCCTTGGAGTCTCTGCCAAATGAAAGTAATGGTGACTGCTGACACCCTGGCTATAACAAGCTCTGAATAAATAGCCTCTGCTTGTTCTCATTTGGGTGGTCTCATTTATTCCCACATGATCATTTGTGCCTCATGGTCTTGACACTTTGTTTTTCTGCCTGGAATACACTTCCCCTTTGCATCCTTGATCATTTAATGAATTCAGATCTCTGTTCCAAAATGACCTCCTCAGAAAGGCCTCCCCTTGCCATCCTATCTAAAATATTATTTTCAAAACAACTGGTTCTAATCAGTGATTATCAAAAAATACATGTTGGCTAGAAATATTCTATAGGCAGCTCCACCCTTGCACAAAAAGGGGTGTAAGAACTTAGTGAGCCCAGCAGCCTAACACCTTCTAAGGAGTACCCATAACAATGCTGAACTTTATCTGAGCCCCATGCTCCTGGAAGGCAGCAACAGTTAAGAATTTCCCCCACCCCTTTATATCCTGGTTATCCTCAAAGGACTACTTTGCTCTCATGTCTCCTGGATGACTCCCTTGTTTACCAGCCTCTATACAACTCCAGGCTGCCTTTCTTCTCTTTGAGAAGTGCCTCATTAATGAACATTCTCCCTATTGCAGTAGCTTGAATAAAATCATCTCTTTAATTGTCCAATGCATTTTGTCCTTCACATCCGGAACTCCTTTTCTTTCCATAATGCCCCTTCCCCCCACCTCCCACCCCCATGTTAATAAGAAAGGTTTTTGTTCATTGACCCAAGTAGATTAGGTGGGTTTATTGTGACAACATTTGCTTTGGAGTGAAACTGTCATGCAAGATGCTTGTTAAAGTGTTCAAAAAGATGGAGCAGGGACTTTTCCGAGCTTATTGCAAAAGATCGTAAGGCTTTCTTTTGCCTGCTTGCTAATAAATGTTTGTACATGTGGGATAATTCAGTCTAAGACCGCCCTTCATTGTAACATACCATGCAGTAGCAAGGTTGCACATTTGAAGACCTATAGTCCTCAACTTCTAAATAGTCAAACCGAACTCTTACGAATGCCAAATTGGCTTAGGTTAGATTACAATAAAAATATGTGTTTTTGAGACAGAGTCTCACTCTTGTTGACCAGGCTAAAGTGCCGTGGTGTCAGCCCAGCTCACAGCAACCTCAAACTCCTGGGCTCAAGCAATCCTACTGCCTCAGCCTCCCGAGTAGCTGGGACTACAGGAATGTGCCACCATGGCTGGCTAATTTTTTCTCTATATATATTTTCAGTTGTCCAGCTAATTTCTTTCTACTTTTAGTAGAGACGGGGTCTCGCTCTTGCTCAGGCTGGTCTTGATCTCCTGACCTCAAGTGATCTTCCCGCCTTGGCCTCCCAGAGTCCTAGCAGTATAGGCGTGAGCCACCACTCCCGGCCTACAACAAAAATATTATAATAAATGGAAATTAATTGTTCAGTATCCACTATTAATAATCGAACATGTAAATGTCTTTTAATTCTCTTTCCTAGTCTCTATTTATTGTCTTCTTTATAATGAAAACTGAGATCATCTATACCCACACAGCTTACTATCTACATTAACATGACTTTATTTCCACTGCCTTCATCAGCATAATTTTACTATTCCAGGAAACTCTTTCTCAGAAAGATAAAAGTTGCAAATAAACTTATCTTACATTCCAGGAACTTCTTGAAAGAACCATCACGAAAGTCCTGAAAGTTCATTGGTGGACTGCTGGGTCTAAAAATCTTAAACTATTGTATTATGATCCATACCCACTCAAAGCCAAATCCCTTTCCCCAACTGAAAGCCCTAACTTAGACTATACTTTAAAATCTTATGAATGTCCCAACTTCGCCCTCCCCACTTAATAGATCCTACTAAGTCTCTGTTGAGGCAGCCCTCCCCTCCACCTTTCCTTTAGGTATAATAAACTCAGCTTTATCTCATCAATAGGCTGTTTTAGTGATATTTGGGGAGCCAGAATTTATAATAAGAACTTTCATAGAATCATTTACAAGCTAAATTTCCTTAGCTTGTTATTTCTCGCAAGGCCTTTTGATTCTGCAACCAGGAATTTCTTTCAAAGAGGTTTTTTTCTAACCTAAGCTGTACTGCACCTTACCTGAGTTGGGGAGTGCTATTTTACATCATGGTTAGCTTCTCACATCTCTCTCTCTCTCTCTCATACACACGCGCACACACACACACACACGCACACACACCCTTCTAACCATATACTTGTAGACACCAATCTGTTAGGATCAGTTTGAAGCCCATGTCAATAGTCCAGGTGAGAGATGGCAAGGACTCTGCCTAAAGCAGTGGCTATAAGAATGGGGAGAGCCTATGTTTGAAAAATTGACAGCAGTTTGTGATTAACTAGATTTAACAGTGACAGGGAAAAGCCAAGAATTGAACTGAGGTTTCTAATTTTTGAGAATAGTAGAATTATGTGCCGTTCAAAAGATCCAGAATATTTCTGTTTTAATTAAGATGTTTATTGTCTGCTATGTGTAAGGCACAAGTTAGGAGGGAAAATGGAGGGGGAGAAATTAAGTTAAATTGGAGAGTCCTGGAGGATATCAAACTGGATACAACTAATATAGCTAATATTATGGATGTAAAATTCAGGGAAGAAATCGATATGACAAAAAGAGATGTGAGAAGCATTTGCATAGATTTTATTACTGAAGCGATAGGAGAACATTAAAGATGAGAGAAAAAACTAAAAATGGCTGAAGAGACGGAAGAAAACTAGGGAAAAAAATGATGTCACAAAAACTGAATAAGTAAGGCTCTTTTAGAAAGGACAAATTGGTTAACAAGGACAAATGTTGCAGAAAGATCAACTAGCACTTACATTTGGCAAATTAGGACATCTTTGGTGGTTTTAGTAAAAAATAGTTTAGTAGAGTGGTGGAGGGAAGAATAAATTATGTAATCCTCGTAATTAATCTATTTCAAAGGAAGCTGATAGATTTCAATTACTCTATGTTACTGCCTGGTAAGTTTCATTTTGGGAGATTAATGGTATATTGATTGGAACCTCTCAGGAAGACCCTCTTTAATGAAATGGATGGTTGTTGAAAATGTATTTATTCAACTCAGCATTAACCAGAATCTTGCCCATAGAATGCACTCAATAAATGAAATTTAAATTGAAGATAACATTCACTTATCTCTCTCTCTCCTCTCTCTCTTTCTTTCTCCATGTATATGCTTTTTATTTTGTGTGAGTGTATTTTGAAATAATTAGAGATTCACAGGAGGTTGCAAAAGAAATGTATGGGGAAGTCCCATGTACCCATTCCCTAGGCTCCTCCAATGTTTACTTTACACCACTATAATACATTATCAAAACCAAGAAATTTCTATTGGTACAATCCGCAGAGCTTATTCAGATTTCAGCTGTTATACATGCACTAATTTGTGTGTGTGTGATTCTGGGCAATATGATCACATATGTAGCCCTGTATAACCACCACCACAATCAGGATATCCAACTGTACCATCACCATGGGACTCTCTCATGTTACCCCTTTTTAGCCTCATTTGTCCTCCTTATCCTCATCCCTAATCTGTGGTAACTACTGATCAATTCTCCATCTCTATAATTATGCTCTTTCATCAATGTTACATAAATGGAGTCATGCACTATCTATCCTTTTAAGACTGATTTTTTTCACTCAGCCTAATATCCTTGAGGTTCATCCAATTGTGTGTATCAATAGTTCATTCTTTTTATGACTGACTAGTATTCCATAGTTTGTGTGTACCACTGTTTGTTTAAGCACTCACTCTTTGAATTTTTCCTGTGTTACTTTGAATTTGTGGCCATTATGAATAAAGCTGTTATGGGCATTCATGTGAAGGTTTTGGTATGAACATAGGTCTTCATTTTTTCTGGGATAAATCTCTAAGAGTGTAATTACTGGTGAAAGGGCGAATGAATGACTCAAAGGACACATTTCACACATAAGCTATGTGGGAGCAACATGTCTGGTTTATTTGCCTGGGTGTGGGTGGGCTGAGTCTGAAAAGAGAGTCAGCACAGAAGGGGGCTTTAATGAGGGTTTTTATAAATGGTGACAGCTGACCCCCTGCCACCTGCCCTGTTCAGTTCTTTGTTTCTGGGCTAAACTGGCAGGCGAAGAATTGCTTCCTGCTATGTGTAGCAGAGGACGGTGGGCAGAACAGCTGTTTGTAGTAAATTCTTCTTTAAACGACCAAGTCCTATGACCCCTTTGTCCTAGTCGCACCCATCCTTCTGTTCTGGCGTCGTTCTTATCAGGAGAGCTAAGGTGGGATAGCCTTGGTCTCCATCAGGGAGGGAGGGGAATGCTGGCTGCAGCCATCTGCCAGACCTGCAAAGTCCAGGGACTCCCCAGACTCCTGCGGCTATTGTTTTACAAGCCTAAGTTTTGTATTCACCACGTTCTGTCCTATACGTAATTTTCGGGTTCCCACATGGAATAAACCTAACAACTGGGTTGTAAGTTGCATGTTTAGTTTTGTAAGAAACTGTCAAATTGTTTCCAGAGTGGCTGTGCCATTTTACATTCCCATGCAATATATACATAGGATATTGTGATTTATAATAAGATGTATCTATTTAATCTCTAGGAGCTGAGTTTTCTAGCACTTAGCTCCCCAAACCCTTTGGAATCTCCAAAGTAATACAAGCTTGTGTGCTTATGAGATAACTGATGGCTGGGGGCTCCTGGATACCCTCAGGATGGGGGGCTGGTGGGGAGCAGAACCAACCATGTGATTAGAGGATTAGAACTTTCACCCCCATCTCTCACCTGGGGAAAGGGAGAAGGGATAAAAGGTTAATAGATCACCAATGGCCAATAATTTAATCAATCGTGCTTACATAATGAAGCCTCCATAAAAACACAAAAGGACTGGGTTTAGAGACCTTACAGGTTTGTGAAGAACATATCCATGTGCTGAGAGGGTGGCACATACCAACTCCATCGGGACAAAAGCTTCTGCTTTCAGGATCCTTCCAGACCTTGCCCTGTGTATCTCTTTATCTGGCTGCTCTTTGTATCTTTGCAAATATCCTCAGTAATAAATAGGTAAAGGTAAATAAAGTGTTTCCCTGAGTTCTGTGAGCTACTCTAGTGAATTAATTGAACCTGAGGAGGAAGTTTTGGGAACCCCTATTTTTAGCCAGTTGGTCAGAAGCACAGGTGACAACCTGGAGTTTGTGATTGGTATCTCACGTGGGAGGCAGTCCTGTGAGAGACTGTAATCCCAGCACTTTGAAAGGCTGAGGTGAGAGGATCACTTGGGGACAGGAGTTGGAGACCAGCGTGGGCAACATAACGAGACCCTGTCTCTACAAAAAAATAACAATAATAAATAGCTGGCATGGTGGTGTATGCCTGTAGTCCCAACTACTCGGGAGGCTGAGGCAGGAGGATCGCTTGAGCCCAGGTGGACGAGGTTGAAGAGAGCTATGATCATGCTGCTGCACTCCAGCTTAGGTGACAGAGTAAGACCCTGTCTCAAAAAGAAAAAAAAAAAAACTTAGGAAAGAAATTCTAACGGTGGTTAACAAAGCGGGGATATAACAAGGCATGTCCAACCTCCTGCCTCACCTCCTGCCTTGTCATGGCTGAGAACTCAGTTTTTAAAGTTTCTCTGGGGTCCCCTTGGCCAAGAGGAGGTTTAGTCAGTTGGGGGACTTAGGATTTTATTTTTATTTGACATTAACTATATGGTTTTCTTCAAATATTTTGTTTCACTGTAGTTTGTCTTTTCATCCCTCTTTACAGGGTCTTTCACAGAGCAAAAGTTTTTAAATTTTGATGAGATCCAATTTATCAGTTTTTTTTCCTTTTATGGATCATGCTTCTGGTGTCAAGTCTAAGAGCTCTTTGCCTAGCGCTAGGTCTCAAAAATTTTCTACCATGCTTTCTTCTCAACGTTTCATAGTTTTACATTTTACACTTAAATCTGTGATCCTTTTTGACGTAATGTTTATATATGGTGCGAGGTTTAGGTGAAGAATCATTCTTTTGCCTAAGGGTGTCCTTTTGCTTCAGCACCATTTGTTAATAAGGTTATTTCTGGATTTTATTCTGTTCCATTGATCTACATGTCTATCATTCTGCCAGTACGATACTCTTTTGATTATCACCAATATATAGTGAGACTTAATATCAGGGTGAGTGATTCTTCCCATTAATACATACACTCACACACACATTTATTTATATTTTATATTTAATTTACTGTTTTATAGTAATTGTTCTTTGGTAGGAGTTCCTATTTTTCCCCAACACGAGTTATCAAATTGCAAAAAATTAGAATATAATAAGTATATTTTAAACATTAATTGTATTAGAAATCATTTAATATTTATCCTAGATAGAATGATATAATGGAAAGAGCACTGAACTTGGAATCAGGATACCTCCCTTTGTCACTGATGAACTATATTACCTTAAGCATCTCTCTTAACCTCTCAGGGTCTAAGTTTCTTCATCTGTAAAATGTATAGGAAATGGGTGGTCCCTAAGGTCTTTTCTAGAAAGATGAATGATTCTTGAGTTGATGATTTAATCCATATGAATTATGTACAGGGCTACCACATCACACAACTCCAGGGTACCATTCACACAATATTCTATGTCAGGGGTTGGAAAAGGATAGCCTTCGGGCCAAATCCAGGCTGCAGCCTATTTTTATAAGTATAGTCTTTTTGGAATACAGCCATGCTCATTCATTTACATATTGCCTGTGGCTGCTTTCCCCACTACAACGGCAGCGTTTCCTAGTTGCAACAGAGACCCTGTAGTCAGAAAAGCCAAATAATTCTGAGCAACATTCATTCTTTTGCTTTTCCTTTTCTATTACAGCCATCCTAGGTGTTAAGTGGTAGTTCACTGTGGTTTTGATTTGCATTTCCCTAATGCCCACTCCTCCACTTCAGTTTTGCCTAAATATTTCCCCTGGAGCAGATTTTGGGAAACATTTTCTGTACAGGAACAGAAGGTAAATATTTTAGGCTTTGTGGGCCACATAGTCTCTTTCACAGCTGTTGAACTGTTGTAGCATGAAAGCAGCCATAGACAATACATAGACAAATGAGTGTGGTTGTGTTCCAATAAAACTTCGTTTATAAAAATAGGTGGTGGGCCATATTTAACCCATGAACCATATTTTCCCAATCTATTATCTAGAGCTACAGAATCATTGCTGCTGAATTTGCTCCACATGTAAAAACATGACAGTGGAGGGATCACGTTTGTATTTATTCAAAAATATTTATTGAGCACATACTATATGCCTGCATAGATTAGGTGCTGGGTATACAACAGTTAACAAGATGTAGTTCTTGCTCTCAGAAAACACTTCGGGAAGTTCTCAGACACTCTTCCTTTTACTGAAATGGCTTTTTATATTTTTCTGATGCAATTAAAGTTAGCTCTGCTACAGTGATATTATGGTTTTATTACAACAGGGAATAAAACAAAATACCCCACAATTAAATGTCTACACTCCCTTGGGGAAAGTCCTTGGCTCAATACATTTTCTCATTTCTTTTTCTTCTTTTTAAAAACCACACTAATTATTTAAGGGAGCAAAGATACTCTAAGCCCCTACAATTCTACAATTTCCTTGACTACTTTTACACATAAATTTTAAGGTAGCATAATGTTTTAAAACATAGGCTCGTTGTGTAAAAAATCGTAAGTTTACTTTAGGATGTGAAGTTGATAAACTTTTGGCAAGTTTTCTATGTTTAATCCTTTCTGTTATGCCCTTTACACTCAAAGCTATCACTGAGGTGAATAAGAACTGAGTGTACAAAAGAAAATTGAAAGGGTGAAAAGGACAAAGATCAAGTCAAATACGGATATAATCGTATTTTGAATCTTATAATTAATTTAACATGTACAGTCCACAAAAAGATGCTGGCAGCAATAGAACCATCCTGGATTAAATCAAGATAGCCTAGGGATGAGAAGTGACATTTAATAGAATTATTATTATAAGCATATCTTATTATTAAGATGAATGAAATTCGTATTTTGTCTGAGCTTCTGGACACATACTGAGCAATCGCAGGATTATTTAAACAAATAAACCACCAGAAGCCTTCCCACCAGGGTTAATTCCCTTTAATTAGACAAGAGCTTAATTGAAAAGATTAGTCTTTACAGAGCTATCAGTCTTTGAAAACTAAATTCTATTCTACAAATGAAAGAGATTAAATTCAAAGCAGAGTATAGGGCAAGAGTGTAGCAACCAAGATGTCTATCCGTACACCTGATCCATTGAGTTTGCCTGCAGGAAGTACATTAAATCCTCAGTTCTACATTGATGAATGAATAGATGGAAGAATATGTGATAAGGCAAGTAAAGTAAAAATACAAATTATAGAATACAGGTGGTGAGAATATGGATGTGCACTGTAAACTTCTTTCACTTTTTCTGTATATTTGAACATTTTCATTATAAACTATTGAAAATAAGAAAAATCCTCAGTTTTGTATAACTAGTAAAAACGGCATTAACTAGTAAAAACCTTGACAATAAAAGACAGTTGTGTGTGTCTGTACGTGTGTGTGTTGCCTGACATGCTAACCAACTTGCAGTACCTGTAATACATTTTCTACTTATTCCAATATTTTTTTTTTTTTGAGACAGAGTCTCACTCTTGCCCAGGCTAGAGTGAGTGCCGTGGCGTCAGCCTAGCTCACAGCAACCTCAGACTTCCAGGCTCAAGCGATCCTTCTGCCTCAGCCTCCCAAGTAGCTGGGACTACAGGCATGTGCCACCATGCCTGGCTGATTTTTTCTATATATTTTTAGTTGTCCAGATAATTTCTTTCTATTTTGTTAGTAGAGACGGGGTCTCACTCTTGCTCAGGCTGGTTTCGAACTCCTGAGCTCAAACAATCCGCCCGCCTCGGCCTCCCAAAGTGCTAGGATTACAGGCGTGAGCCACTGCGCCCGGCCCTTATTCCAATATTTTATCTCTGATTTAGCACATTGGATGGGAAGGGATAGTGGATATGGCATTCCTTCATCATCATCATTAACACCAACTCCCCTGGAGTTAGGATAGCAGCCACAAAACCAATCAGAAGAGAGCGCGCTGGAAGCTTCATGTCACCAAGCTTTATAAAGATGATTCCAAAGCTATAGTTGTTAATCTATCAAACTACAGCAATGGCAGAGTTCACTATCTGTATGGATAACAGAGGGGCCATATATCTTAGGAGTGAAGAGATAATGGAAAAAGAAAAGATTCTCCAAACAAATACTTTTTTTTTCTTAGTATTATAGTTGGCAATGTATCCAATTATATGTTCATACCATCAAGGAAAAAAAAGGGTGTCGAAAGCATAACTGTCTTTTCTTATGGAATATTATCAGTTCCTGATCACTAAAGGGATTAATAGTCAAGGCCCTACCTAGAAGCAGCCTGGCTAGAGATACACAGAAATAAATCTGAAAATGAGGGTTAGGTAGAGGAGGCAAACCTTAAGATGCAGCCAGGTTTAAAAGTTCTGTGAAGGCAGAGATGTGGGGGCTGTTTCTATTCCCTGCTAAACTCCCAGGGCCTGAAACAGAACCTAGCATATAGTAGGCGCTCAATAAATGCTTTGTTGACTGAATGAATTCTCTTCAATTGATTCGATTGTAAACCCATTTAGGGCATTGCTATGAATTTGTGTCCCCCTCCAATTCATGTCAAAGCCCTAATCACCAATGTGATGGTATTTGGAGACGAGGCCTTTGGAAGGTAATTAGGTTTAAATGAGGTCATGAGATTAGAGTCTTCATTATGGGATTAGTGCCCTTATAAGAAGAGACACCAGAGAGCTTTCTCTCTCTCCTACTCCCAACCCTCCACCCCCACCCACCATGTAAGGACATAGCAAGAATATGGCTGTCTGCTAGCCAAGAATAAAGCCCTCACCAGGAACCTGAATTGGCCAGCATCTTGATCTTGGACTTTCAGTCTTCAGAAGTATAAGAAATTAATTTAGGTTGTTTAAGCCACTCAATCTGGTATTTTGTTATGGCAGCCCAAGCTGACTAATACAAGCATGAACCATGGCTTGTCTCTGATCATATTAAAAAGAACCAGGTAATCTATCCCCAAAACCACCATACGTGAAATAGAATCTCGGTGAGATGCAATACATTAACATATGATATGCAATAACATATCATACGTATGTTAACATCTCTTTCTCTTAGCTTCTAAATTGCTCATTCAGTAACTTTAACAGCTTAACACTTTTTTTTTTTTTTTGAGACAGAGTCTCACTCTTTTGCCCAGGCTAGAGTGAGTGCCGTGGCGTCAGCCTTGCTCACTGCAACCTCACACTCCTGGGCTCAAGCAATCCTTCTGCCTCAGCCTCCTGAGTAGCCGGGACTACAGGCATGCACTACCATGCCCGGCTAATTTTTTCTATATATTTTTAGTTTCCAATTAATTTCTTTCTATTTTTAGTAGAGACAGGGTCTCGCTCTTGCTCAGGCTGGTCTCAAACTCCTGAGCTCAAACAATCCGCCTGCCTCGACCTCCCAGAGTGCTAGGATTACAGGCATGAGCCACCACGCCCGGCAATAGTTTAACACTTTAAACTAGATGTGGTATGTGTTTTGGAAAAAGAAGAAAAAAAAAGGGAACTTCTAGTTTCAGATATTTAGGAAACTAATAGTTTCTATTCGTAATTTTAAGGCATTTAGGCAGCCTTGTCTATACACCAATTGACTATTTTATGCAAAAATTGCCTATATTTATGTTGCTATGACTTTTGGATGACTGGTAAAGCTCTTGTGAATCAGGAAGTATCGGCGATCACAATTCCTGAAAAAGAAAAAAAAGAAAACTGATAAACTTGCAAATTTTCACTGACTGATGTACAGCTTATAATTCATTATTCATTCATTTAATCATTCAACAGATATTTAATGGATAGCTATGATGCTCCAGGAACTGATCTAGGCCCTGGGACATAAAACTAAGACTTGGTCCATCTCCTAAAGGAGCTCATGGCCTAGCAGGGGAGAGGGAGACAAGGATAGCAGCCATCACAGCACAGTGTGACAGAAAAGTGCTCTGAAAGAAGAATGGATAAATGGTATACTCGGCCATTTTGCTGGTTTAATTGATTAACAATGATAATCCTAGAGTCATTTTCATGTGGGAGCAGTTTTGCAAAACTGTGAACCAATTGCAGTACTAGTACTTCATTTTATTTTATTTTATTTTATTTTATTTTATTTATTTTTTTTTTTTTGAGGCAGAGTCTCACTCTCTTGCCTGGGGCGAGTGCCGTGGCATCAGCCTAGCTCACAGCAACCTCAAACTCCTGGGCTTAAGCGATCCTACTGTCTCAGCCTCCCGAGTAGCTGGGACTACAGGCATGTGCCACCATGCCCGGCTCATTTTTTCTATATATATTTTTAGCCGTCCAATTAATTTCTTTCTATTTTTGGTAGAGACGGGGTCTCGCTCTTGCTCAGGCTGGTCTCGAACTCCTGAGCTCAAACAATCCTCCCGCCTCAGCCTCCCAGAGTGCTAGGATTACAGGCGTGAGCCACCGCGCCCGGCCTAATACTTCATTTTAATAAAAGATATAACTTATATTATTGTTTGGTTAGTGAGTGTACACAATTTTTAAAAGCAAAAATGAAAAATAAATTATTACAGATGAAGTATGAGCATAAATACACAGTACAATTTTTAAAACAGCTTTATTGCAATATGATTCACATACAATAAAGTTTACCTTTTAAAGTTTACAACTCGGGGGTGAAAAAATTTAAAAAATAAAGTTTACAACTCAGTGTTTTTTAGTATATTCACAAGATTGTGCAACTGTCATCACTAATTCCAGAATACTTTCTTCTTCCCTAAAATAACTCATTATCAATCAGTCCCCATTTCTCTGGGGAAAAACGTCCCTCCTAGCCCTAAGCAACTACTAATCTACTTTCCTTCACTGATTCTGGACATTTCATCTTAATGGAACTATACTATATGTGGCCTTTTTGACTGTTCTTTTACTTAGCATAATGTTTTCAAGGTTCATTCATGTCGTAGAATGTATGAGTACTCCATTCTTTTTCACGGCTAAATAATATTCCACTACATACATATACTACAGTTTGTCCATTTATCAGTTAATGGACATTTGGGTTATTTCTCCTTTTTGGTTATTACGAATAATGTCACCACAAAAAGTTGTGTAAAAATTTTGTGTGGACATATGTTTTCAATTCTCTTGGGTATGCACCAAAGAGTAGAATTGCTGGGTCACATGGTAACTCTATGTCTAAATTTTTGAGGAGTTGCCATACTATTTCCCACAGTGGATGCACCATTTTACATTCCTACCAGCAGTGTATGAGGGTTCCAATTTTTCCACATCTTCATTAACACTTGTTATCGTTTGTCTTTTTGATTAGAGCCTTCCTTGTGGGTGTGAAGTGGTATCTCATTGTGGTTTTTATTTGCATGTACCTAATGACTAATAATGGTGAGCATCTTTGCTTGTAGTTATTGATCACTTGTATGTCCTTCGAGAAATGTCTTTTCAGACCCTTTACTCTTTTAATTGCATTATTTTTTGTTTTATTATTGAATTATGTTAGTCATGTATTCTAGGTACAAATCACTTATGATGATAAGGAAAACCCCCATCTGTTACTTGGCACATCAGCCACCTGAGACCCCGCACCCCTCATGGAAGACCCACATCAGCATAATACTAACCTATTACCTGGCCCATCAACTAACCTACTACCTGGCGGGCATTAACTACCCGAAACCCTACCCCCAGACCACCACAACTTAATAAAAGTGGAAAAAATCGGGTAGACGGGGCTCAGAATTTGGTGGCAAGACCCCTCTGAGCCCGCCAGCGAATAAACTTTGATTCTCCAACTGTCCGTGTGCCGTTCAGTTTGTCCTCGGGACCACTTGCTGTAACACTCGCTGTAACACTACAATTATCAAAATCAGGAAGCTAACATTGATACAGCATTACTTATTATTTAATATGTGGGTCTTTTTCAAATTTTACCATTTGTTCTAATAAAGTGGTCCTTTGTAAGATTATCTAAGTGTTCGTCTTTACATTATCCTAAGGTAGATAGGAGAGATATAATGATATAATGATAAAATACTGGTCCCTGTATGAGGTTGTTGAAAAGGCGGCCTTGCAAAAATAACAGGAAAATATCTAATCCCACAATTTCCCCAATAACAGCTAAACATCAACCCTATGAGCTCTCTTGCTAACAGGTACCCCGTGGGGGTTCTGCTTTTCAGCTCTGTTTTTCACAACATCTGAAAAGCACTGAACAGACAGAAAGGAATGTAAATCTTTCTCTTTAAAAACTGCTTTTGAGAATCTTTTTACAGCCTTGGAGAGTTCCTGAATGGACAGTGGGGGGTGTGGTTTACAAACTTCAGGCCTCAGATCTTGCCTAAAACCACATCTTTTTTTTTTTTTTTTTTTTTTGAGACAGAGTCTCACTCTCTTGCCTGGGGCGAGTGCCATGGCGTCAGCTTAGCTCACAGCAACTTCAATCTCCTGGGCTTGAGCAATCCTACTGTCTCAGCCTCCCGAGTAGCTGGGACTACAGGCATGCGCCACCATGCCCGGCTAATTTTTTCTATATATGTATTTTCAGTTGTCCATATCATTTCTTTCTATTTTTTAGTAGAGACGGGGTCTCGCTCTTGCTCAGGCTGGTCTCGAACTCCGAGCTCAGAACGATCCGCCCGCCTCGGCCTCCCAGAGTGCTAGGATTACAGGCGTGAGCCACCGCGCCCGGCCCTAAAACCACATCTTAAGGGCAAGATGGCAGACAAGATCTTTGACATCCAACAACCTGCTGCTAAGAAAAAGAACGGATTCAGCATTTTGTCTCCCTGCTCTCTTTTCTCCCTCTCTTTCTCCTCTTTTTTTCACTCTCTCATTCTCTCTTTCTCTCTTTAAGAAGATAAAATAAACTTTATATATATATATATATATAAAGTTTATTTTATATATATAGGAGATATGTATATATATATCTCCTAATCTCTACGTGAAAAATCTTTCTCTCCCGGCACTGTGAACACCTAGTGAACTTTCCACCCTTACGTAGTGGTTTGAGTAAAATTACAGACCTGTTTAATTGCAGACTGAGGACCAGAACCCAGATTTCTTAATAGCCTTCTAGTCTTGCGTTCTCCCATTCTAGCCCTCTGCCAAAGCAAGCAATTGGCACAGGTTATTAATGGTACTAACTACTTTTCTTGCTATTTGTAAAGAACATTTCACCTATTACAACACAGGACTGCATCGTTGTCTACTGCTTTCAAGAAAACCTGAATGTAAAAACTTATATCCTATTATACTCTAAGAACCAAAAAGGGAGCTGAAAATTTTCATAGGAAGTGAGGATTCCAATGAAGAAAGTAAAATATTTCACCCCAAAATATAGTTCTGTCACATATTTTGAAAAGACTATCTAGAAAACCTACGGAAAGAAGTAGCCAAATAGCTTATGAGAGGAAGAAAAGCAGAGGCTTTGGCTAGCTCTGGCTAGCAAAGGTGGTCTTGTTACATGGATGAAACCTCACAGGCCCTCAGAGAGACTAGATGGAAAATGTTTCTTTAGACCTTTAAAGGTGTCAGATTCTCGGTTAATCTTTCCTAAATCCAGGCAAGGAAAGGCCTCAGATAAAGTCTGGCTGCATCAATGCAGATCTTCTCTACAGATGCAAATCTCCCCCCACAAACGACAGTTTTACAGGGCTATGTCCATTTGCTTGCTCTCTGAACAGCCATCTCAAAATATGTCAAAGTATATTTTGGGGTGAAATAATTTGGTTTCCTTCATAGACAACTGAATATTTTCCTAAAAGAAAAAAAAATGTATTCCATAGATGCTACTATCATTTGGCAAACCTTTTCCTTTTTTCGAAGTTGCTTTCTAAGCCAGTTTATGAGTCACAAAAAAAATTAGAGAGAAAATTTATAGTCATATCTCATATACAACTGATGGGAAAATTTTAATCAGTATGCAGCTATTACTTATGGTTATAAAAGCTACAGACGTGGGAACTGATTCAAAGATAATGATTAAAGTGCCACAATTAATTCTGAGTGAATTAGCAAACACCTAGACTGGGTCAATGATAAATTGTGGTACAAGAAGTTGGCGTAGAACCTAGCTGCATAATGTGCTTAAGTGAAACTTCATGATGTGATGGTGAGTGGAAAGGCAACCAAGCTATAAAAAAACCTACAGGCTGACCCTAGGTGAGATGAAAAATCCTCAAAGTGACCTGTAAAGCAAGTAGGCTAGGAATTATACCACTATTTTTCTGAAATTTTACATATAACCTCTCACCAAAAATCAGAGAGCCATGAATGGAGCACTGTTTTTAGCGTTAGAATGTGATCTTAATGTTTTCATTGTGATGCCATTTGCTTTACTGTCCACTTGGTTCAAAGGATTTTGATTTATAAAAGAGCTACCACTCTAGGTCTCCTTTGAGGTTGATGAAAGTGTTTTGGAACTAGATAGAGGTGATGGTTGCAAAACATTGTGAATGTACTAAATTCCACTGAATCGTACACTTTAAAGTGGTTACTTTTATGTTTGGTGAATTTCATCTGAATTTTTTTTTTTTTAAAAAACTACCCCTTCCCAAACATCTATGTTTCAGGTACTTTGCTTGGCCTTAACATACAGCATCTTACCCTCCCCAAATCCCGGAGAGATGGATCTTATTATCTCCACTTTCCAGATGAAGAATCTGAGGATCAGCGGGGTTTAGTGTTTTTCCCAAAGTAATTTAGTAGAGGAACTGGGGTTTAAACCTAAGTTTATCTGATTCTGACTCCTGTATTCGAACCTTTAGAGAAGTCCAAGAAGGGAGTTGTCAGTAATTAAGATGCAAATCCTTGAAACAAGTTAACTAAATACAAAACGATAAATACACTTGTTGAAACTTTCTTTTCTCACGTCATGTTATCGAGCAAATGGGCTCTCTGCCTGATGCATACAGAAGCCAATATCATGGCACTGGCTTTTGGAAAAAGAAAGGCTTTTTTGCAAGTCTGGCTAGCAAGGAGACAAGAGGTGGTTCAGATCTGTCTCCCTGATTTGAGGTCTGGGGCAAGTTTATGGGCTTAGAGGGCAAGGGAAAAGATTTATAAATATCAGCTAAGCAGGGTCTGATTGAAGGGCTTCCAATTTGGCCATTTACGGTAAGGTATATTGAGGCAGATTTTAGCCCTGGATCTTCTAGGCCAGTGGACCCATTGCTTCTGAAGGAGTTCTGGCATTTGGGTTCCAGTCATGTCTCAGTCTTTTTGGTTCCAAGGAGAAGAATCATTGGTTCCAAGTGTTGTTAGAGGTCAAAGCTTTTTCTATTGCACATACCCAGGCTACATGACTTGTAGTTTTGGGCTTTGTTATACTGATAAGGTAAGTCGACATTTTGCTATTAACAGAGTAGGCCCAGTTTAGGCTGGTCCCACAGTTACACCAGTATAATGGGAAAGAGAACTAATGTAAGGACTCTTTGTGAGGAGGATTTAGTTACTGAAACTGGCTTATAACGTTCACAACCCAGAATAAGTGACTGCGGCAGAGATCTCAATCAATGGAGGTTTATTAAGCCAAAGTTTGAGGATGTGCTCAGGAAAAACACAAACCATAGATGCATCTGTGACTGTTTTTCCAAAGTGGGATTTGGGAACCCAATTTTCAAAGGGGTACGGAATACAGAAAGAAAACAGGAGGAGGGGAGCAGGAGTAAGACAAGAGAGCAAACAGAGGGAAGTAGCCCTGCAAAGCTGTCTTTTGTGGGGAAGATTTGCATCTACAAAGGAAATAAAGTGAATTAAACAACAGAGGCAAACAGGCTTTCTCAGCGCCCCTTGCCCTTGTCAGGATTTAGGAAAGATTAACTGAGAATCTGACACCTATAAAGGTCTAAAAGAAGCATTTATCATGTATTGTCTCTGAGGGCTGCTACCTATCAGGTTTTATCTACATAACAAGACCACCTTTGCTAGCCAGGCCTCCTCTTTTCCCCCCTCCCATATCTGTTTTGCCTCCATAACTTGTTTTGCCATGATCTAAGCCCTTATTCATTTTGTCACCTCAAGATGGTGTATAAGCTAATGTACCCCATTGGGGGATTGGACGTATTCACTCTGTGGTACTCCCCCATGCATGTTAATGAATTCGTATGCCATTTCTCCCATTAATACACCTTTTGTAAGTTGATTTTTCAGCAAATCTTCAGAGGGTAAAGGGGAAGTTTACCTTTAGTCCCTACAGTTCAATTCTGAATACAATGTTTTCTTAAATAAGTAATACAGGCGTAAAGAATAGCTTGTATTCCTAAATCTTTAGCAAGGCAACATAATAGAGCAGAAAGTACATAAGGCTTTGGAAATATATCTGGATTTAAAATCCACCTCTATTTACTAACTGTGACTTTGAGCAAGTTATCTACTCTCTCTGACCCTCAGCTTCTTCCTCTGTGAAATGTAGGGGCTATCTGCCTCAAGGTTACTATTATTTCTAAATGATGTCAACCGCAGAAATAAAGAGGTTCATAAATTTGGAAAGGAGCTTTATTTATCATGAAGGGTTGCAGTCTACAAGGTGGCCATTCTGACAGGCTGGGAAGCAATAGCCTGGGGCAGAAGCCAAGAGCAAGTACTTAGAGGGAGGGACAATGGGAACAGGACTCTGTGCTGAGCAGGGTGGCTAAATATACATATTTAACAAGCTATGGGAGGAGTTATGAATATTTATGAAAGGACAAACAAGCGCCTGCGCAATCAATCTTTATGCCACTTCATAGGTCACACGTACCAAAAACGGCGGCGTTAGCGTTATCCCACGGTGGTTTTCAACCCTCTGACCTCAAAAGGTGAAGTAGAGGACATGAAAAACCCTTACTGCGCATACTCAGTAGTCGGGTTGGAACTACTCCATTGATGGTGGCCCTTTATTAGGGAACAACGCAGATCAGTTGTGCCGGAAACCACAAAAAGGGAGGTGTAGCATTAAGAGATTGATTGAAATCAGCAGTGGAGCAAGTCTTTCCAAAGGCTGGCTCTGTTTAGGCCTGTCTGACCTCTCATCCTTTCAGGGCTGGGAACTCAGTTTTAACGTTTCTCTGGGGTCTCCTTGGCCAAAAGGGTGTCCATTCAGTTGGCGGGAGCGGGGTTTAGGATTTTACTTTTATTCTTCAATGATATTATATGTCATTATGTATACAACACTGCTGTTACTGAAACACACTGGTTCTGTTCACCCTGATCTCTAGAGCCAGACACTGGAGCTGAGAGTCGTACGGGGAGAAAGGAGCTTTTTCGCAGGGTGCCATGCAAGGAGACCAAGTAGCTAAAGCTTAAAACCTGAACTCACCAATGACTTCTAAGCCAGGGTTTTTAAAGGCAGGGGTACATTTCAGGCAGACAAAATTATAAATCAATACATGGAGGTTATACATTGGCCTGACCCAAAAGGTGGGTTATCCATAGATGGATTCAGAGATTCTTGGATTAGAGGAAAGGAATGTTAAGATGGGTGTAACAGCCCTTCAGGGGGTAATTTAGAACAAAGAATGGCCAATTCCTTAGTTCCCCCTTATTTGCATTTTCCGTCAGCTGGGAGTTTCTGAAAACCTACTCGAAGATGCTAAAATGCCACCTTTTAGTTGTGTAAGGAACCATAAATCCACAGGACTCTGGCTGCCTTGGAGGACCATTGTTTTCATCAGGTTGTCCATTTACTTTGCAAGGGATTCAAGATTTTTCTTTATTTCCACACTGGGGGAACCCAGCAGGCCTCTAAGAGGAGTCTCTGCTCTGTCTCTGCCTAACATATAAGTGCTCAATAAATGCTAGTTTTCGCTCCCCCGTCCCTAAAAAAAAAAAAAAAAAAAAAAAAAAGCTAGTTATCTTTCCCTTTCTTCTTTAAACAAAAGTTTTAGAAAATGTATTCTTATACAGCAAGAACTCATCAGGAAAACAGAAAATGGGGTGGGGACAAATAAAGCTTCTGAGAAAGAGAAAAGCAGTCCCTGACATCCAGTAGCTAGTCTGGCATCCACAACTATACTTTGGTGTTCTCCTGATGAGCATAAATATTATAGAACATAAACATTAGGCAAGGCTACTCATGACCATAGTGTATGAACATAAAAAAGAGACCATTTTGCAATCATTTTGAACACAGACATATGAAATTAAATAATTCAATCTTAAAACGGTTGGAACTTTAAATTATTCTGAGCTTTGAGAAGAATGTGGCTATGCAGGCTGAGTCACGTGGCATACAGCTGCAACTTCCGGCTTTTTTTTCCTATAAATAATTAAGACCAAGGGCACCAGAGACAAGACCCCCTCAGATCGCTCACTGCTGAAATTGAGAAAACAGTAGTTATGTTAGGTTGATAGTGAGGGATTCTGGGTCTCCTAGGGATGAAAGTGGGTGCTGTTGCCCCCATCCTGGTCCTGCCCAACCCTAATTCTCCATACCTGGGGGAGGAGGGGATACCCTATGAATCTGCCAGTTAGAACTTGGTGAGCCAGCTGCAAAAGAACGCAGAGGACTCTCTAGCCCACCGAGCCAAGCCACATGTATACCATAAAGTCTGGAAAGTGACCTAGAACCCACATGTGCAGTAAGACTCAGGTCATGCAGCCCCCCAACTGTCCAAAGTGGTTCTGTGGTGATGTTTGAACCACGGAGACCTCCCTATCCAGATATCATAAAACAAGACCCAGACCATAACTAAGCTCCCTCTCTTTTCCTGCTGCGACAAGGGGCTCAGTCGTCTTCTGTGGCATATGTACCATGCTCTGTAAACCTATATCATGCTCTTGCCCTATAATCCTATCTTTCTCTCCTCAATAAACATTTTCGTGCTTGCCTAACTTTGGTGCGTCTGGTCATTCTTTGGCCATGGGCGCACCAAGAACCGACAGTTTCAGACTAAAACCTGACAGTTACTACTCATGGAGTAACATCTACTCTTTTGACCACTGACCCTGTTTGTTTAGAGTCAGTGTCTGCCAGGTGGTCATCCTCAAGCTTTGTACTCAAATAAACTCTATACTTAATTATATTTTCGGAATCTCATTATTTAAGGTTGACAGACAAAATATGAATATTGTCCAAGCCACAAAAGTGATCAAACATCCCCCTATCCTGGCTAATAAGAGTGACTGTGACTTCTATATCAATTACTGCTTTACCCTCAGGCTAGTCCTTCCTTCTCCTAGGTAAGATTTATTAAGATACCAAATTTTGGAATTGCACATTGTTCCTGACACTATCCAAATCCAAAGAAAAGGCCACTTCCTTAAACCCTTCCCCTTTCACCCAATAAGGGCCCAAATATTACATGTTATATAATACTCTCTGAGTTGCCCTATGGAAGTCCATGGTGTGCATTCTTCCTCCCTGACATATTTAATGTGATTGTGATTAAATATATCAGGTAATTTAATTTGTGCAGAAGATACTCAAAAGCTTCCTGGAATTCTGCTGTAGCTTCCTGGTTCTTTGCTTACGTAACCAATTGGTGGCTGGAGTAGTGATTATGAAGGATGCATGATGAATACCTCTGTATCTTAACAAATTCAAAGCCACAACTACTGTTTTCTCAATTTTAGCAGTAGGTTCTTATTAGTGGCTCTTTTCCACTGTGTATATAATACACAAACACCCTTTTTCATAGTAGTCAAGAAACCTTTTGTGAATGTTTTATATAAATTCCATTGTTTGTTGATGTAAAATTCCATGTTATCTACTACCCACTGAGACTTGGAGGAAATTGCACAATCAATATAGATCTTTGAATACATGGGGAAGCAATAAAAGAACAATAAAGTGAAAGAAATAGTAAGGAACACATGAAAAGTAAAAACTAGAAGCCTGATAAGATTCCTGTAAATTTTAGAATTAGTAGTGCCTTTGTGCTCAGGCACCAGGGCAAGTAGATCATTTCACCTGAACTAGGACAGAAGAACAGAGGACCAGAGAGCGACAGGTAAAAGAAACTGTTAATGATAATCTACCACACACCAGGCTCCATGCTAGGTGCTTGACATAATTCATCATTACAACACCTTTAAATGGATTATTATTCCTATTTTACAGATAAAGAATCTGAGTTAAAGAGAAGTTAAGGGCACACATAGCTGATTAAATGACAATGGTCAAATCCTGGTGACGCTTCTTCCTCTCCCTCCAGGTTCATTTCCTAATATAATGTCACTACTAGAAATTACAGACCTCAGACTCAAGAAACTCATAATGTTCTGAGGGAAGATAAATAAGTACAACAAAATTAGCAAAGGGCTAATTTAAAAGACTGAATTCAAACATGGCTTAGTAGTAGAACCCTAGTATTCATAGAAAGAAAATCCAGACTCCTCTGAACCAGGTAGAAAAGTACTTAGGCTAGGAAGGGCTACATCCTAAAACTAAACTGAAAATAGAGAACCAAGGACATTTCCAAATAAAGGATTCTCTGTGGTAGATACTGTTGGTTGCTAAGTCAACTGCTTTTCTGCCTGCTTTTTCTTTTTACTAGCTCAAAACAAATAGTTCTTGCTACATATTGCCATTATATAACAAGTTCACAACACCGCTAGAAAACAGTGCTTCCTATTATATAATTCTGATAACGATTATTTCTTCATTGTAAACTTTTTACATAGACAGAAATATGAGTATTTTAAAGTTGTCTGAATTTGTATCTCTGTATTTTTACATGATGATTTATTATTTCATTAGCTATAAATTCTCTGCTGTTTTGTTCCTTTTTATTAACAACTTCATTAGAATGTAATTCACATGTCTTATGTTTTATTCATTTAGAGTGTACAATATTTTTTATTATATTTACAGAGTTGTGAAACCATCTATACAAGCTAATTTTAGAACATGTTCGTCCCCCTAAAAAGAAACCCGGTAGCTATTAGCAGTCATCCCCCATTTCCCCCAATACCTGGCCTCAGGTCTAGGCAACCACTAATATACTTTCTCTTTCAATGGATTTGCCTGTTTTGGATATTTCATATAAATTGAATAATACAGTATATGGTCCTCTGTGACTGGCTTCCTATGCTTATTGTGTTTTCCAGGTTCATCCACGTTGTAGCATGTATTGGTACTTCCTTTTTATTGCCAAATAATATTCCATCTTCTCCCTGCCTTTTCCCTGCTTACAGAGCTCTGATTTTGATCTAGAATAAGGCAGGCTTGTGCCTCAAAGTATGTCACATCACAAAGGGTAAATCTTTGTTAATCCAAGCTAGGTTTCTTCAAAATCAGATTGTGATCCATTAGTAAATCAAACTATCAATTTAGTAGATCACAATCAGCATGTTTTTTTATTATGGTAAAAAACACGTAAGGCCGGGCATGGTGGCTCACGCCTGTAATCCTAGCACTCTGGGAGGCTAAGGCGGAGGATCGCTTGAGGTCAGGAGTTCCAGACCAGTCTGAGCAACAGCTAGACCCCGTCTCTACTAAAAATAGAAAGAAATTAGCTGGACAACTAAAAATACATAGAAAAAATTAGCCTGGCTTGGTGGCACGTGCCTGTAGTCCCAGCTACTCAGGAGGCTGAGGCAGAAGGATTGCTTCTTAACCATTTTTATATGTGTAGTGCATTATTAACTATGTGAACATTATTGTGCAATGGATCTATAGAACTTTTTCGTCTTGTAAAACTGAAACTCTGTACCTGTTAAATAAGTACTCCTCATTTCCCCCTGCCCCTAGCGGCTGGCAACCACCAAACTACTTTAGATATCTCATGTAAGTGAAATCAGGCAGTGTTTGTTTTATGCAACAAGTTTATTTCACTTAGCATAATGTCCTCAAGATTCAGGATTTCCTTTTTTAAAGCTGAATAATATTCCATTGTATGTGTACCACGTTTGTTTTATCCATTCATCCTTTGGTGGACATTTAGGTTGCTTCTACCTCTTGACTATTGTGAATAATTCTGCAGTGAACATGGGTGTGTAAATATCTCTTCAAAATCCTGTTTTCAATTCTTCTGGGTAAATATCAAGAAGTGGGATTGTTGGATCATATGGTAATTCTATTTTTAATTTTTTGAAAAATCTCTGTTTGGCTTTCCTTAGCAGCCCACCAACATTGTACAAGGTTTCCAATTTCTACACATCCTTGCCAGCACTTGTTATTTTGTTTCTTTGATTAGTGGCCATCCTAATGGTTGTGAAGTGAGCTATCATGTGGTTTTGATTTGCGTTTCCCTGATGATCCAGGAAAGTTGCACATCTTTCACATGTTTGTTAGCCATTTTTATATCTTTTCTGAGACTTCTAAATTCGACTCATTTACCCATTTTGTAATTGGGTTATTTGGTTTTTTGTTGTTGAGTTATAAGAGTTCTTTATATGTCCTGGATAGTAACCCCTTGTCTTAGTCTGTTTTGTACTGATATAACAGAATACCACAGGTTGGGTTAATTTATAAAGAACAGAAATTTATTTCTCACAGTTATGGAGGCTGGAAAGTCTAAGATCAAGGTTCTGGCATCTGGTGAGAGCTTACTTTCTGAGTCCTCAAATGGCAGAAGGTGGAAGGGCAAGAGTGAAAGAGAGAAAACCCACTCCAGCAAGCCCCTTTTGAAGTGCCATTAATATATTCATGGGAATGGAGCCCTCATGACCTAAACAACTGCCAAAAGGCCTCTCCTCCCAACACTGTTGGATTGGGGATTAAGTTTACAACACAGGAATTTTAGGGATCACATTCAGACCATAGCATACTTATCAGACATATGATTTGGAAATATTTCTCCCATTCATAGGTTGCCTTTTCACACTGCTGGTTTGTTTTTTCGTTTTTGTTTTTATTTATTTTTTTGCTGAAAAGAAGTTTTTAAGTCTGATACAGTCTTGTCTAATTTTGCTTTTGCTGTTTGTGCTTTTGGTGTCATATCCAAGAAATCATCGCCAAATACAATGTCCACCTGTGTTTTCTGCTAGGAGTTTTGTAGTTTCAGGTCTTATGTTTAGGTCTGTAATCCATTTTGAGTTAATTTCTGTATATAATGCAAGGTAAAGATCCAATTTTATTCTTTGCATGTGAATATCCAATATTCCCAACATCATTTGTTGGAGAGACTATCCTTTTCCCATTGCAGTCTTGGCAGTTTGTCAAAGATCATTTGACCATAAATGCGAGTATTTATTTCTAGGCTCTCTATTGAGTTCCATTGGCCTATATATCTGTCTTTCTGCTAGTACCATATTGTTTTTATTACTGTAGCTTTGTAGTATGTTTTGGAGTTAGGAAGGGTAATGCCTCCAGTTTTGTTCTTCATTCTCAAGATTATTTTGGTCATCCACAATTCATTGAGATTCTATATGAATTTTAGAATTTTTTTCTATTTCTGAAAAAATGCCATTGGGATTGATAGGGATTGCATTGAATCTGTAGATAACTTTGGGTAGTATGGACATTTTAACATTATTAAGTCTTTTAATCCATGAACACAGTATGTCTTTTCATTTATTTGTGTCTTCTTTAACTTCTTTTATTAATGTTTTATAGTTTTCAGTGTACAATTTCTGCACTTTTTTAGTTTATTTTATTCTTTTTGGCATTATTGTTACTGAGATTGTTTTCCTAATTTCCTTTTGAAATGGTTCATTACTAATTTAGAGAATTACAACTGAGTTTTGTATGTTGATTTTGTATCGTGTGACTACTGAATTCATTTACTAGCTCGAAATTTTTTTGGAATCATTAGGGTTTTCTGCATATAAAGGCATGTCATTTTGCGAACGGCATTTTTGCTTCCTCCTTTCTAATTCGGATGTGTTTTATTTCTTTTTCTTGCCTAATTATTCTGGCCAGGACTTTCAGTATTATGTTGAATAAAAGTAGTGAGAGTTAGCATCTATTTTAGTTCATTTTGTGTTTCTATGAAAGAATACCTGAGGCTGGAGTTGAGGCGGCGGGAGCTCGGTGCGGGGCGGGCCAGGTGACTGGTCCGGGCCATGCCGAGGAAGAAGCCCTTCAGCGTGAAACAGAAGAAGAAGCAGTTGCAGGACAAGCGGGAGCGGAAGAGAGGGCTTCAAGATGGGCTACGCTCCAGTTCCAACAGCCGCAGCGGGAGCCGGGAGTGGTGCGAGGAGCAGACCGACACCTCGGACGGGGAGTCTGTGACCCATCACATCCGCAGGCTCAACCAGCAGCCTTCTCAGGGGCCGGGTCCGCGAGGCTACGACCCAAATCGATTGAACACGACAGCCGGGAGGAGGTGGAGAGGAGAAAGAGAGCAGCTCGGGAGCAAGTGTTACAGCCGGTCAGCGCTGAGGTGCTGGAGCTGGACATCCGGGAGGTCTATCAGCCTGGCTCAGTCCTGGACTTTCCCCGACGTCCTCCTTGTATCTATGAGATGTCCAAGGAGCAACTAATGAGCCAGGAGGAACGAAGCTTCCAGGAGTATCTTGGGAAGATTCATGGGGCTTACCCCTCTGAAAAACTGAGCTACTTTGAACACAATCTGGAGACGTGGAGGCAGCTGTGGAGAGTGTTAGAGATGTCTGACATTGTCCTGCTTATCACTGACATCCGGCATCCAGTTGTGAATTTCCCACCAACACTTTATGAGTACGTGACTGGAGAACTTGGGCTGGCCCTGGTGCTAGTCCTGAACAAGGTGGATCTGGCCCCACCAGCTCTCGTGGTTGCCTGGAAGCATTATTTCCACCAATACTATCCCCATCTCCACATCGTCCTTTTCACCTCTTTCCCTCCGGACCCTCGTACCCCACAGGACCCTAGTAGCGTCTTGAAGAAGAGTCGGAGGTGGGGGAGAGGATGGACTCGGGCCCTGGGGCCAGAGCAGTTGCTGAGAGCCTGTGAGGCCATCACTGTGGGGAAAGTGGACCTGAGCAGCTGGCGGGAGAAGATTGCTCGGGATGTGGCTGGGGCCACCTGGGGTAATGGCTCCGGGGAGGAGGAGGAAGAAGAGGATGGGCCAGCAGTGCTGGTGGAGCAGCAGACTGATTCAGCGATGAAGCCAACTGGCCCAACCCGGGAGCGCTACAAGGATGGGGTGGTGACCATCGGCTGTGTGGGTTTTCCCAATGTGGGAAAGTCCTCGCTGATAAATGGGCTGGTGGGGTGGAAGGTCGTGAGTGTGTCCAGAACCCCAGGCCATACCCGATACTTTCAGACCTACTTTCTCACCCCCTCTGTGAAGCTCTGTGACTGCCCAGGCCTCATCTTCCCATCTCTCCTGCCGAGGCAGTTGCAGGCTCTGGCGGGTATCTACCCCATCACGCAGATCCAGGAGCCCTACACCGCAGTGGGCTACCTGGCCTCCCGGATCCCTGTGCAGGCCCTGCTCCACCTGCGCCACCCAGAGGCTGAGGACCCCTCAGCAGAACACCCCTGGTGTGCCTGGGACATCTGTGAAGCCTGGGCAGAGAAACGTGGTTACAAGACAGCCAAGGCGGCTCGGAATGATGTGTATAGAGCAGCCAACAGCCTTCCGCGGCTGGCAGTGGATGGCCGCCTCAGCCTGTGTTTTCACTCCCCGGGCTACAATGAACAGAAAGGCACCTGGGAGTCCCATCCAGAGACCACGGAGCTGGTGGTTTTGCAGGGCAGGGTGGGGCCAGCAGGTGATGAGGAGGAGGAGGAGGAGGAAGAGGAAGAGCTGAGGAGCTCCCGTGAGGAGGAGGGAGGGGAGGACCGGGATTCGGATGAGGAGGGAGAAGGGGATGAGGACACCCCAACCTCAGCTCCAGGGTCCAGCCTGGCCACCCAAAACCCTTATGCCCTGCTGGGTGAGGACGAGGGCTGGGTCCCCACCCGGCACCATCTTCCCACCCAATATCTTCGCTTTTGGACTGACCTGGGGGTATCTTCCATCTGCCACCCCAGTTGTGAATAAAGATTGTCTGCTTTGCAAAAAAAAAAAAAATACCCGAGGCTGGGTAATTTACAAAGAAAAGAGATTTATTTACCTCATGATTCTGGTAGCTGGAAATTCCAAGAGTATGATGCCAGCGTCTGCTTGGCTTCTAGTGAAGACCATATGGTACATCAAGACATGGGGGAGAAGCAGAAAAGCAAGTAGGTGTATGCAAAGAGGCATACAGGATAGGCTGGGCTTGCTTTTAGCAATCTGCTCTCTCAGGAACTAATCCATTCTGGCAAGAGTGAAAATTCACTCATTCCTGGGAGGCAGCATTAATCTATTCATGAGGGAGGTTCCCCCTTGATCCAAACACCTCCCATTAGACTCCACCTCCTAATATTGTCATATTGGGAATCAAATTTCAACATGAGTTTTGGCAGAGGCAAACTATATCTAAACCACAGCAGCATCCTTGTCATGTTCCTGATCTTAGAGGAAAAGCTTTCAGCTTTTCACCATTGGGTATGATGTTAGCCGTGGGCTTGTCATATATGACCTTTATTATGTTGAAGTAATTTTCTTCTATTCCGATTTTGTTGAGTGTTGAAAATTGAAAAGGTGTTGAATTTTGTCAAATCCTTTTTTTGTTATCAATTGACATGGACATGGGATTTTTGTCCTTTGTTCTGTTAATCTGATGTATTGCACTGATTGATTTTTATACGTTGAACCATCCCTTGTATACTAGGGATAAATCCCACTTGGTCATGATGTATAATCCTTTTAATGTGCTGTTGAATTTACATGCTAGTATTTTGTTGAGGATTTTTGCATCAACATTCACCAGGGATATTGGTCTATAGATCTCTTTTGTTGTATTTTTGTCTGGCTTTGATATCAAGGTAGTGCTGGCCTCATAAAATGAATTTGGAAATGTTTTCTCTTCAATTTTTTGAAGATTTATGATCAGCGTTTTTTTTTTTTTTTTTTTTTTTTTTTTTGAGACAGAGTCTCACTCTGTTGCTCGGGCTAGAGTACCGTGGTATCAGCCTAGCTCACAGCAACCTCAAACTCCTGGGCTAAAGCCATCCTCCTGCCTCAGCCTCCCAAGTAGCTGGGACTACAGGCACTTGCCACCATGCCCGGCTAATTTTCTGTTTCTATTTTTAGTTGTCCAGCAACTTTCTTTCTATTTTTAGTAGAGACTACGGGGTCTCGCTCTTGCTCAGGCTGGTCTCAAACTCCTGCCTTCAAGCGATCCTCCTGCCTTTGGAGTCCCAGAGTGCTAGGATTACAAGCGTGAGCCGCCACACCCAGCCTATGATCAGCATTTTAAATTAAAGAAATAGAATATTAAAATAATATAAAAGTGCATTACATGCAGTAAGGGTAAGAATTATTTCTGTGAAGCTTTTGTTTCAGTTTTGTAAATATAGATATAGGTATATATATACGTGCATATGAATGTTCCTCTGTGTGTGTGTGTGTGTGTGTGTGTGTGTGTGTGTGTTGGGTAATAATGTGTAAAGTATTTTCTTATTGTGAGTTGTAGTTTAAAAAGTTTAAAATTCCACTGGTATAAAGCGAATCATGGTAATTTCATTTCCCTTGCCAAGACTTGGTTTAGGAATAGGTAAGTGATAGAATTCTGGACAAGAAAACACGAACAGAAGTCGGTTAATACCTGAAGCTGGGTAATTTACAAAGAAAAGAGATTTGTTTACCTCATGATTCTGGTAGCTCGAAATTCCAAGGGTATGGTGCCAGCATCTGCTTGGCTTCTATTGAAGGCCATAAGGTGCATCAAGACATGGGGGAGAAGCAGAAAAGCTAGTAGGTGTATGCAAAGAGGAAGAAAAAGTTATCCATTTTATCTTTATGGTTAAAAAAGGATATAAGAAACAGAAGCATACTTTTGTTCTCATCTAGCGTTTAGGTCTTTCTGGCGAGTAGATGATATCTTCAGTGGCTGCGCCCCTCTTATGACTATATGGAAAGTAACCAACTTACTAAGGATAGCAGATTGGAAAATCACAATGGATCTGCGTCTTAATGACATTGTTGAGTCTCCCAGGCAACCACTCTTGAAACTGCCCTACCTTCCAGATTTCCTGTTATAATGAAAAAAATTTGTTTCTTTATTGTTTAGCCACTTTTAATTAGGTCTTCTCTAACTCCTGTTTAATTTTGTATTAAGTGCATCAAGAATACAGATATTTTATTCATCTTTATATTCTCAACATCACCTTGTATATATTTGGTCATCTGGAAATTTTGATGATCTGCATTCAATTTTATTGTGATCAGCAAGAACAGGGTGCCAAAGTAGGGTGCTTCTGGAATTTCATCACATGTATTGCAATGTTTTTGATTAAAAATAAAATCGATTTGCTTATAACATTTTTAGGGAAAATAGATACCCAGTATAAAGATTTTTGCCCTTGCAGAAAGGTAAAACTGAGTCAAAACAATTAATTAAGGAGCTACCATGTGCTAAGCATCATTGAATGCAGTTATAAAATGCTTAAGACAATCTTTATCCTAAAAGTAATTTTAATCTTTTGCAAACCAAATGGGCTCAATGTTTAACCACTGTATGCCCAGTGTCTAGAACAGTCCTTGGTACCAGTAGATCCTCAATAATTATTTGTTAAATTAATTAAATGAATATAATAAAACTATTTGATACATGATTTAAATAATGATAGGAATAATGTCACAAAGTAGTCCATGATCAATTGCCAAATAAACAATACAGGTAAGTATGTGCCCTTCGCACTCTTTCTTGTTTTTGTCATTTGCATTTATATTTTTCTTTATATGACATTATAAAGTTGCTTTTCAATATGCATATTAATTTGTATTAATTGGCTTGCTATTACATGCTTAGCAGATGAAGAAACAGGGTTTTTAAGCTGTAAGGTGTATAGAGAATTAATTTATAACCTCTGATTTTACAAGAATGAAATTAAGTCCCAGAGGTTTTTTATTCAATTTTTAAAATCTACATTTTAAAAATGGGGTACATTTTACTTATGGGGTACATAGTGGTGTTTTGATACATATAATGCAGAGTGATCAGATCAGGGTAACTAGAATATTTATCATCTTGAACATTTATCGTTTCTTTGTATTGGGAACATTTAATATCTTCCTTCTAGCTATTTGAAACTATGTAATATATTATTCTTAACTGTAGTCTTCCTACAGTGGTATAGAAAACTAGAATTTGTTCCTCCTATCTAGCTATAATTTTATATACTTTAACAAATCTCTCTCGATCCCTCTCTTCGCCCTACTCTTCCCAGCCTCTAGTATCTTCTGTTCTACTTTTTTACTTCTATGAGGTCAACATTTTTAGCTTCCACATGTAAGTGAGAACATGCAGTGTTTAACGTTCTATTCCTGGCTTATTTCACTAACACGATGTCCCCTAGTTCCATCCATGTTGGAATATTAATGTTGGGGATATTAATAGGATTAAGTAAAATGGTATTTGCTCTGTAAAAGTATTTGCTGCTATTATTTTCGTTATTATTATTAACCCTAGTCGATTCTCTATTAAAAGAAAGACAAAGGTATTTGAGTTAAAAAAAAAAGTGTTTTTAGAAATTGATGGATAGCAACTTTACAGATATCCACTAGAGGCAAAAATAAGAGGCTTTTCTAGTTCCATTTTATTTTCCCTTTTGTTCCCACTTGCATCCCCTTTGTTCCCAATTGTACAAATATTCACTACTGAGAGTTCTCATTAAGCTGCTTTAAACTTCAATTGAAGTTTAAACTTACTCCTCATTTTGAAACACTTGACCTATAAAGCATCTGAAATGGTATTGTCTGTGGAATAACCCTCGTTGGTTGGTGATGCAATAAACCGTATTTACTTTTTAAAATCTTGAAAGGTTCACACAAGCCTAGAAAGAAAAGCTACTTGAACTTTGTGAGAGGTAGTTTAAAGCTTCTTCAGGGTTTGCCCAGAGCATTCTGCATCAGATTGTGAGTTGGACAGAGAAATTCAAATGTTGATCTACCATATCTCTAGGAGCCTCTTGAAATGTCAGACATTTCAACAAACTACATCAGCAAGAACAAAATTCTTCAAGAAAATAATGATCTTTGGTTTACAATAACACAACTTCCCGGTGGCGTGCAATTCGCTGTAATTGCTATTTGCTCAGGATTTCCAGATGAATCTGTGGAATGGAGGGCACTTCTGCCCTTCCCTCAGCTCAACTACTTTCTGCTTTCTTGAAAAAGTCTTTTCATTTTGTACTCTCACTTTATTTCTTTCACTGCTAAGTGGATGAAATGACGTCTTCATCTACATGTTATGAAATATATTAATGAACAAGATTATGTGGCCTTTGTCTTTGAAAACAGCATAGGAAACATCAGGGAGGCCATGTAACATGCACGTATTAGCACATACTCTCTGGAATTGAATACATTTGGTTTTGAAGTGCAGCTTTGCCACTTGTTAGCTGGGTAATCTTAGACAAATGACTTACCATCTCTGAACCTTAGTTTTCTCACTTGCAAAATGGGAATAATTATAGTACCTATCTCATAGAACCATGCTATGGTTTGGATGTTTGTGCCCCCAAACCTCATGTTGAAATTTGATCCCAATGTTGGAGGTAGGGACCAATGGGAGATATCTGAATCATTTGGATCCCTCATCAGTAAAATCATGTCCTTCTCAGGGGTGAGTGAGTTGTCACTCTATTAGTTCTCACAAGACCTGGTTGCTAAGAAGAGGCTGGCATCTCCTTTTTCTCTCTCTTACTTCTTCTCTTGCAATGTGATCTGCACATGCCAGCTCCCCTTCACCTTCCACCATGAGTGGAAGCAGCCTGAGGCCCTCCCCAGAAGCAGGTGCTGGCACCATGCTTCTTGTACAGTTTGCTGAACGATGAGCCAAATAAGCCTCTTTTCTTTATAAATTACCCTGCCTCAGGTATTACTTTATAGTAACACTAAGTGGACTAAGACAGATTGTTATAAAAATTAAATGAAATAATGTATGTAAGTTTTCTTAGGAGCCTGGCACATGGTGCTATGGTCTGAATGTTTGTTTCCCTCCCAAATTCATGTGTTGAAATACCCCCAATGTGATGGTATTAGGAGGTGGGGCCTTTGGGAGATGGTTAGGTCACGGGAGTGGAGCCCTCATAAATGAGATTAGTGCGCTTATAAAAGAGGCCCCAGTGAGATCTTTGTCCCTTCTACCTTGTGAGGACACAGTGAGAAGGCATCCTCTATGAACCAGGAAACATACCCTCACCAGACACTGAATATGCCAGGGGCTTGGTCTTAGATTTCTCACCCTCCAGAACTGTGAGAAATAGGTTTTTGTTGTTTATAAGCCACCCAGTTTACAGGCAGCCTGAACAGATTAAGACACATGGTATAGCTTAATAGTGGTAGTAGTAAACTTATTCCTATATGATAAGGTCATGGAATTAAAAAAAAAAAAGTATAGGTAATCCAATCTGCCATGATACTCATTTTCAATTAAACACTATTTACTTGGATTATGCTCCTTTAAGAATCACGCCTTGTATTAGTCTATTTGCATTGCTACTAAGAAAATACCTGAGGCTGGGTAATTTACAAAGAAAAGAGGTTTAATTGGCTCATGGTTCTGCGGACTATGCAAGAAGCATGGCACCAGCATCTGCTTCTGGTGAGGGCTTCAGGGAGCTTGCAATCAAGGTGGAAGGTGAAGCGAAGCAGGCGTGTCATGTGGCAAGAGGGGGAGCAAGAGAGAGAGGAGGTAGTGCCAGGCTAATAAAGCGAAAACTCACTTGTTACCATGAGAGGGCACGAAGCCATTCATGAGGGATCCGCCCTCGTGACCCAAACTCCTCCCACCAGGCCCCACATTCAACAATGGAGATCAAATTTCAACATGAGATTTGGAGGGGCTGAACATCCAAACCATATCACCTCACCCCTGTTGGTGGGAGCAACTAAGATATTCAGAAAAGGGGCCTGAAACTACATTCCCATTTCTACACAATTTGTTCCTGAAATATGCTATCCTCCACACACACCAAGCTCCATCCCTGCTGGTTCCATTGTATGGTGCTTACTTTGATCTTTGAAGCCTTCTACGAGCTCCAGCTCTTATCATTTCTTTGGTACCATGGTGTTACTGCTTCCTTAGCATTTGGTCCTCTTTGTTTCCTGGATCCCTACCCTCCTGCTGCAGGTTGCTCAGAATGATTACCCAGGATCTAGCCTTGCTGGCTAGGCTTCAGGATCCTCTCTCATTAACTTCCTGCCACAGTCTGTCCTAGTAAGTTCAGCCAGACACTCTCGGGACCTGCCTATTTTCATAGCTTTGGTTGCAGACGATTTAACACTAGATAATTACAATATAGCGATGCTATGGTTTGAATGTCCCTACCAAAACTCATGCTAGAATCTAACTGCCATTGCAACAGTATTAAGGAATGGAGCTCTGCCCTCATGTATGGACTGATGCCATTACATAAGGACCGGGTTAGTTATTGTGGACTTGAACTCCTGATAAAAGTATAAGTTGAGCCCACATTTGCTTTCCCTGTCTCACTTCCACTTCTCTCCTTCTAGCATAAGATAACCCTCATCAGATTTCAGTGCCTTGCTTTTGGATTTTTTAGCCTCTAGAACCATGGACCAAATACAATGAATTTCTTTTCTTTATAAATTGCCCATATTCTGTTATAGCAGCAGAACATGGACTAAGACAGGTGAGGAATATACTATCACCCACCAGCACTGTTTCTTATCACTCTGTTATTAATCTATTTTCCACACAAACCCCCCATCTCCCATATATAGCCTCTTTATTTACCATCTACAAAGGCCTATCAGTTGTATAAGAGAAAAATCATTCCACTGACATAAGCTTATGTACAGTGGGAAGCTCAAATGTGTGCAATATGTGTGAATTAGCGTAAGTATATATTAGCTGTATGGAAGAGGGGCAGCTACGTGGTCAGAAATCTGGACACTCTTAGGAAAGAAGAAGGGGGACATGGACACCGTGTAGGTAACCAGTTAGTGTCTATGACAGTGAGTGAATGTGGACAACTTATGAAACAAAGCTTATTCACAATGGAAAACACATTTGTAATCATGTGCCACATAATGATATTTCAGTCAATGATGGACCTTATATATGACAGTGGTCCCATAAGATTATAATGGAGCTGAAAAACTATTGCCTAGTAACATTGTAGCTGTCATAATGTTGTAACACCATGCATTGCCTTTCCTATCTTTAGATACATTTAGATACATGAATACTTACCATTGTGTTACAGTTGCCTACACTATTCAGTACAGTCACATGCTATACAGGTTTGCAGTCTAGGAGCAATAGGCTGTACCACACATCCTAGGTGTATAGTAGGCTATATCATTCAGGTTTATATAAGTACACTCTATGATGTTTGCAGAACTGTGAAATCACCTAACACCACATTTCTCAGAATGTTTCCCTGTTATTAAGTGACTCATGACTGTGTTTTCATGTGAGTTTATGACTATACATGATGCAAGTTAAATATAATGTGCTGTCTTGGGGGTGTAAAGTGCTAAATTATGTGATATACAAATGCGGCATACAAGTTGTCAAACAGTTTTCAGTCTGCAGCTATAAAATTTCCTCCAAGGTTTAGCCCAGTGGGCAGGATAGGAAAAGAGGTAAATTCTAGACTGTAGACGTTCAAAATTGTCCTGGAAAGAGGAAATATAGCATAAGGGTTGTGGTATAGTCAGTAAAGATTACTCTCAGTGAGTATCAGTGCCAAGCACATAATAGACATTCAATGAAAATCTTATTGAATTGACCCAAATAATATTAATATAAGTTTCAACAGATAGACCTGGACTTCTACTTCACTAAGTAAACAGAAAACACAGATAGGAACTCTCTCATTTTCTTTTCCTGACACCTTCAAAATTACTTATATCTTATCTAGTGTATCAATTAGGAATTCATATTTATCTGGTAGTTACAGAAAATGAAAAACAGTGGCTCAAACAAATTGAGGGTCTAGTTTTTCTCATGCAGAAGTCCAGAGGTGGGCATTCCGGATTGGTATGGCTACACCACCATCCTCAGGGTACCGCTTTTTTGTCATCTTTCAGGATGGCTGCTGGAATACCAGCTAATATGTCAGCTGGGTCTGCTTACCCCCTTGTAAAGAGCTCTCTCCGAAGTTCTAACCAATAACTTCTCCATCATAGCTTTGACCAAAAATGTGAAATATAACATGCCTATCTGCAAGGGAGGCTGGGAAATATTTCCAAAATGTTGGGTCTCTGGTAGAAGAAAGAAAGAAAGAAAGAAAGAAAGAAAGAAAGAAAGAAAGAAAGAAAGAAAGAAAGAAAGAAAGAAAGAAAGAAAGAAAGAAAGAAGGAAGGAAGGAAGGAAGGAAGGAAGGAAGGAAGGAAGGAGGGAGGGAGGAGGAAAATGTACATTGGGTAAGCAACTTCTCTGCTCTACTTTGCCCCTTCAATTATGAAAACATCTACATACATCCTCTTTCCCATTTATGGACCACACTTCCCCTCCTCCCAATACAGTTACATAGGTAATAATTTCATCTAATCACTGGATCCAATAAAAACAAAAAAACTCAGGATTTCTTCAAGTTTGGATGTGACAGAGGATAGATACCACAATAAAAACTCTCATTCAAAAGAGGGGAGATGCAAAAGCCTGAACCCTAACAATCAACAAGTCATCCTGAACTGGAATAGTGAGGTTTGCTTTCCTTGGCAGTAAATTCCTTGCTTAGCCTCTCTGGCAGCCCTTGAAATCTTTGAAACTGTCCAGGAGGATTTCCCTTGTCCATTACTCTCTGTTTTCTCTGATTCTGTTTTCTCATAGTTCTTCCTCATCCATTATCCTCCTGGTTACATCTGAGCTGAGCGTTATGGATGATGTCCTTTCTGGAAGCCACACAGCTTTGGACAGCTTGCTTCCTGTTGGTGCAGCTTCAAGACCCTGGGGATTGCTATGGGGTTTAATAGTCACACACTGTTACAAGAAGGCTTAGGATTTTTCTGGTAATATATTCTCTCAAAATTTAGTAGATTTCCAGTATATTTATTTCTGGTCAATCCATTTATGGGTAACCTTAGCCAAGGATATTTTCTAGACCAGTGCTATTCATAGTTCCAAGCTTTCACAAGATGAGGTGCTTGCATCAGGATGTAAATCAATATACCGCTCCCTTCACTGAGAAAATCTTAATATAAAAAGTAATTGGACATCACTTATTATCAGAGAAATGCAAATTAAAACCACAATGAGATACCACCTCACACCCATTAGAATGGCTATGATCAAAAATACAAGAGACAACAAATGTTGGCAAGGGTGTAGAGAAAGGGAACCCTTGAGCAATGTTGGTGGGAATGTAAATTGGTACAGTCACTGTGGAAAACAGTATGGAGGTTCCTCAAAGAAATTAAAACTAGAACTACCTTATGATACAACAATCCACGTCTGGGTATATATCCAAAAGAATTGAAATCAGGATCTTGAAGGGATATCTGTTTTCCTGTGTTCATTACATTATTCACAATAGTCAAGGTATGGAAACAACTTAAGCATCTGTCAACTGATAAAGAAATTATGATACGTAGAATAAGTAAGTCTAGAGAACTAAGGTACAATGTAAGGACTATATATTGCATTGTGTACTGGAAATTTGCTAAGAGGGTAGATTTTAGGTGTTCTTTCCACAAACAAAAGGGTAACTATGCAGGATGATGGATATGTTAATTTGCTTGACTCTGGTAACCAGTTCACCATACATAAGTTTATGAAAACATTGTATTGTGTACCTCAAATATATACAAATTTAAAAGTCAGCTGAACTAAATGGTATGCTTAATGTTGTAAAAGTTGATTTATGTTCTTGTTCAAGCTTCTTATCTCTTTACAGATCAGTACCAAAAATTCATGAACTGACAGCAAGTCAGTCAATGGGCCATATTTTGAGTGTCACTGGTCAAGACAAATTTTCTAAGCTTGAGAATTTGGGGCTCTTTTATGCTTATCTTTGGACTCCGTTCATTCTCTTCTTCTCCTTTAACTTAGTGGTCACCACCTTCAGGACTTTTGAAACAATAAGCTAGGTTGAGAAGAAAACACTATTAATTTCGTCAGAGAATTTGTCCAGCAGAGCATTGATCTTACTCTCTGCTAAGGCTGCAGCTTTGTTCTCACCACTGTCAAGGGCTTCCCGTTGGAGTACAAAGCCTTTAGCTTTTTCATCCCCTAAAGACTCCAAATTACAAGAATTTCATTAAACTTAAATTCCAGACCAAAGGCTGAAAGCATCTCTCTTAGTACATTTATATTTCTTTTTAGTTCTGCAGTCTGACTTCATCAGTATCTTATGGTGCTTTTCTAAAAGCCATGAGAAGGAGCCAGAATAGCCGACTTCTAAAATTTTCTACCGTATTTCTTAATGCTACAGCCTAGGTTGACACTTGATTTGCACTCCAAGGAATAGCTGGCAAGAGTTTGACCATGGTCACAAGGTTTCCAGACTGAAATGTGTATGTCTTTAATATTCATTTCCCCATCTCTTCAATTCAGCCAATAGTACATTTTAGCTTCTATTACTTGCAGCCCCATTCTTCTGACACAAATTGTTTATTGCCAGGTAAGGATTCTTAGACATAGATAAAGAACCCATTCTAACTAGTTTAAAATTAAACTTAGCTTAGTTTTAGTAAGGGATATTAGATAATCCTCAGAATCATTGGGAGACCTGAGGGAACAAACTGCAGACTAAATTTCTAGGAATGACTCCCTAAATCTGACCATACAACTGGCTTATTAATAAGGGAGTTGTTTCATTGAGAAAGGCCCTAGAACTATGCTGTTTCTGCCATAATTCCAAGACAGCTGCCTCCATGGCTGATCCCAGAAGAATGAAATGCCTTTGCCAGTGTATTTGCAATAGGTCTAGTCTTCCTACATTTGGCCACTACCACACATAACTCACTTCTTCCTTCTAGGTCTCATGCCTGTAGAACCTTAGCTCCAAGGATGAGAAATAAAAGATTTTAGCAGGAAATGTGTTGGGGTAGCTGCTGAGTGAGCCAATCTACAGCATCTGCCATACCTAGTCTTTTCCTTCCATCTTATCCAGGAGGAAAGAATGTTTCTACCCCTTTTGATTACACATCTTCCTGAGCTTTCAGGACCTGGCTCCATTACCTGCTGTTCAATCTATTTTCAATCTCTCCTTCATTATCTGCTTTCCCTCAATCCAAAATCTTTTCTCACCTGTACCTTCCTATCAGGATTCTTGCCTTCTCTTTGTCCTTCATTTTATCAATATCAAATTTATAGAGAAGATAACCTATATCAACCATTCAGCCCACAGCAATCTAAACATGTCTGTGTAATCAAAATTTTCCTGAAAATATGAATGAAGAGAAAGCTTTGATCTTGGCTGACTTAGTCAGAATGTAGATAAAAATAGGAATTTCCGTGAGTTATCAGGTCTATGATAATGGCACAGACCTGATGTTTATCTAAGAACAGAGTAAGATCCCCCGTAAACTGTAAGCTAACATATACAAAGTGTAATTGGGGCAATATGTAAGGAATCATTCCTTTCGGCCTTGGCCCATGTTTTGTAGTCTTTAAAAACAAACTTTTCAGTGAACATATTTGGGTACACAAATTAAGTCACAGATTCAAGTATACTGATAAATTTATAAGTATGCGGCCTTATCAACTATCTTATTTTATTCTTTTTTATTACAAAATATTAAGGAGGGACAAATGTCATATTTTCTGGATTTTAAACAAGTGTAAATTATTTATATAACCCTCAAGTATATAGGAAAACATAAATCTAAATTCTAGACCACTTATCCTCACCCTTCCAATGTATCATATTTCAGGTACTTTGCTGACCAAAGATTCTTTGCTTGACCAAACTATAGTCGGGCTCCTGAACCTTCTCCTAAGCCCATTGGTGCACTTTCTTGCAAAGTCCAGTTTTAGCAAAGAACCCTGCTAAGTGAATTTAGCAAGAATCACCCTACCTTTGATATCTGATCACCCTCAATATCTGCACTACTCATCCTACACCATTCTCAGGTGATATCTGACTACCCTGGCCTGTCTTCAGAAAGAATTTTGTTAGGTTGATTCAGCCAGAATTCCCCTTTCCCCTGATATTTCCTCTTAGTTATTTTCTATCCACTTATCCCCATCCTGCTCCTTGGCTGTAAATTCCCACTTGCTCATGCTGTATTTGGAATTGAGCCCAATCTCTCTCTCTCACAGCAAAATCACATTGCAGTGTTCCCTATCTATCACAATGGTCCTAAATAAAGTCTTCCTTACCATGCTTTAACGAGTGTTGTTGAATAACTTTTTTCTTTAACACAGGGCTTCCAGAGACAAACTGTAAATATTCCCTGCATAAAAAATTAGAAAGCTTCTGTTTGTAAACTACCGAATACCGCAAGGGCCATGTGATCAGCTGCTTCTGCAATATGATCGCTACTGGCACAGTACAATGATTAGGACAATCAATCCTGAACTCTGTAACCTAGATAATTAGCCTGAAGTAGAATCCTGGCTAAAATGTGAAACTTTATATTGACATTGCTTGAATCAAAAGGGAAAAAAATTAAAGATAAGCATCCACATTAAGATCTACTAAACTGATGTTTATTTATTAAGTAAAAATTACTTTCTTGAATTATCCATTTGTTGTCACAATTCTTTATTAGTAGAAAGCTTAGCCATGTAATAGCTTTCTTCCACCTTAGAGTAAGAAGATATAACTCTCTCAAAAGTGTGCCAAGAGGACTTAGTATAACTGAATGGGAAAATAGACTGGTATATGTCAAAATAACTTCATAAATAGGGGGGAAATTTTCATTGCCATCATATATTGTATTCTGATGAGAACTCTACTTTTAAGCTTTTAGGACTAGAAGGGTTTTGCTCGATTTAACTGCATGAATATCACCATGCAACACATGAAATATCCCAGTTTAAAATTCTTTAAGGCATGTGGGTCTATGTTTAAAGTTCCCTAATTTACTGATTCTTCTACATGTTCAGCTATTCCAATGAAGAGAGAAAACCACTTTGGCTTTTGATCAATAGATCAGTATAAAATAAGATTTCTGTTATTGCAGATGTCAATAAGCATGATGAAGATAATCACACTTTTCTTTTTGCTTAATGAGGTTTTTAAAAACAGCTTTATTAAAGTTTGTGCATCTTTAAAGTACACAATTTGCTAAGTTTTGAAATATGTATACACATGTGAAACCAACCCCACAATCAGAATGGTGACCAAAACCATCACCCCCAAAGTCTCCTTTTGCCCCTTGGCAATCCTTTCTTCCCATCCCTCCTCCCTCTTCCCTTCCCCAAGCAACCACTGATTTGCTTTCTGTCCATATATTAATTTATAGTTTCTTAAGTTTTGTGTAAATCAATCATATGGTATGTGCTATTTATTGGCTGGCTTCTTTCATTTGGCAAAATTATTTTTAGATTCATCCATGTTGTTGCATGTATTAACAGTTCGTTCCTCTTTACTGATGAGCGGTATTCCATAGCATGAATGTAGCACAACTTGTTCATCCATTCACCTGTTTATGAACATCTGGGTTGTTTCTGCTTTTTGACTACTACAGATAAAGTTGATATAAACATTCACATACAGGTTTTGTATGGACACATGCTTCTTTTTTTCTCAGGTAAGTACCTAGAAATGGAATGACTGAATAATATGGTAGCTGTGCATTTAACTTTTTAAGAAACCCCTAAACTAATTCCAAAGTGGCTATGCCATTTTATATTCCTGTAAGCAGGATACAAGAATTCCAGTTTCTTCACATTCTTGCCAATATATTTCATTTAAATAGATATGTAGTGGCATTTCATTGTTGTTTTAATTTGCAATACCCTTAATAAGTAATGATGTTGAGCATCTTTTCATGTAATTTTTTTTCTTTTCTGTGATCCATGTATCTTCTTTGATAAAGTGTCTATTCAAATTTTTTGCTCACTTTTTTATCGAGTGGTTGTTTCTTATTATTAAATTTTGAATGTTCTTTATATATCCTGTATACAAGTCTTTTGTGATATATATGGTTTGCAAATATTTTCTCCCAGTCTGTAGCTTATCTTTTCAGCCTCCAGTGTCTTTTGAAGAGCGAAGGTTTTTATTTTTCGCAAAGTCTTTTATCACACTTTTCCTTTTATGGGTTGTGCTTATGGTGTTGTACCTAAAAAAATGTTCCCCAGCCCAAAGTCACTAAGGTTTTCTCCTATGTTTTCTTCAAAAAGCTACATAGTTTTAGGTCTGAATTTAAGTCTGTAATCCATTTTGAGTTAATTTTTTTGTGTTTATGGTGTGAAGTTTTTGTTTGTTTGTTGGAACTTTTTGTACATAGATAGCCAATTGTTTCAGCATCCTTTGTTAAAAAGACAACCCTTTCTCCATTGAATTTCCTTTGTACCTTTGTCAAAAATCAGTTGACCATATGTGTGAGTCTATTTTTGAACTCTGTTCTGGTCCACTGATCTTTTTGTCTATCTTGATGCCAATACCACATTGTCTTGATTGCTGTAGCTTTATTGCAAGACTTGAAATCAGGTAGTGTTAACCCTCAAATTTGTTCTTTCTCAGACTGGTTTTACCTATTCTAGGTCCTTTGTACTTCCATCTGCATTTTGGAATCAACTTGTAAATTTCTTTAAAAAAAACAAAGTGGGATTTTAACTGAAATCATGTTGAACCTATAGAACTATTTTCAGAGAATTGGCCTCTTAACAATATTGAGTCTTCCAATACATGAGCAAAGTATATCACTCCATTTATTTAGGTCTTCTTTCATTTCTCTCAGCAATGTTTTATAGTTTTCAGTGTATAGGTCTTGTACATATTTTGTAAGCTTTATTCGTAAGTATTTATCTCTAAGTATCCCTAGGCGTTTTCGATTCCTAGGTGCTATTATAAATGGCATTGCTTTTGAAATTTCAATTCTTGATTATTTGTTGCTAATATGTATTACAATTTATTTTTGTATATTGATCTTATATCCCACATCTTGATTAACTCACATATTAGTTCTAGTAGTTTCTTGGTGGATTCCATCAAATTTTCTACATATTCATTTTTTCTGAGAATAAAGATAATTTCATTTTTTCCTTTCAAATATGAATGACTTTATTTCCTTTTCATGCCTGATTACACTGGCCAGACCTCTAGTAGAATGTTGAATAAAAGTGGTAAGAGTGGGCACTATTCTCTTATTGTAGATCCTAGGGAGTGTATTAGTCCATTATGTGCTGTTAGAACACCACAGACCAGGTAAATTATAATGAACAGAAATTTATTGGCTCACAGTTCTGGAGCCTGAGAAGTCCAAGACTGAGAGGCCAGCATCTGGCAAAGGTCTTCTTGATGAGTCATCCCATGGCAGAAAGGCAAAGAGAGGGGAAGAAAGAGCAAGAGATTGAACTTGCAGCCTCAGGCCATTTAGTAATTGGCATTAATCCATTCATCAGAATAGAGCCCTCATGATCTCATTAGGCTCCACCTCCCAACACTGT